>JAQGBX010000056.1:0-54960 GCA_034698745.1 Megaphyllum sjaelandicum
CGACCCGGGAATCGAACCTGAGTCTACCGAATGCAAGACGAGGATGCTAACCTCTAAGCCACCTTGCTCGGTCGGTTCAGGGTACAAGAGCGCCCGTAGAATGACTCAATGTATGGCAGAATAGAAGAAGGAAACATGGTCGTAGTTGATTTTCAGAGGAAATCTTCTGGCATTTGCATTGAAAAACTATACAAAAATCATGATAGTCAAAGTCAAGATAGCTAGCCCAGGTTTCACACCCAGATATCCTATATAAGAGTTAAGTTTAGTGGATAATCACCGTGCCGTGGCCTTATGGTGATTTAGAGGGTTGTCTCAGAGAGACAGAGGTGGGTTGTTCGCATGATTTATGTTGCCACATGCCAGTGTGGGGTGAATGGCGGTAAGGCGAGATCTGACAGTTTCAAGGGATGGAGCTTGTACAACCATGCAAGGGACGTTGTTCCAGAGTTGGATCATGTGATTGGGAGAGATTAGACGTACTTTGAAAGGATGATCGCGTTGGCCCGAGAAGCGGGGGTTGGGGAGGATGGCTTTTGTCAAGGATTGTGAGATAGTTAAAATGTTGAAAAGAAGGTGGAGCACATCTTCTTCTCTTTGAACAGAAAGGGGGGTAGTTTTAGATTGCTGAGAGAGGAGGTGATACAGGTGTCCCAGGAGTAACAGCCAGTGATTTTCCGGGCAGCTTGATGCTGTGGGCTTTCCAATAAGTCCTGGAGGGATTTGGTATGAGGGTCCTAAACAGCACAGGAGTAATCAAGTATAGGGCGCACCAGCACTTTGTAGGCCATCTAGCGGCAGGAGGGACTTGCTTTTTTTTAGTACGTGATGGGTGTGTAATCTTCCGATGGCCATTACACAGGATTTGATCATTGTCAACCAACAGGACTCTATAGATGTGCAGACCCTGTGGAGCACAACTAGAGTGTGCAGGCTACCCAGAAGCTAGCAATGCTGATCACCATGCATTAACTGGGTCCCTCTGGTAGGCCTATACTCAGAAGAGAGAGCACTCAGATAATCAAGATGTTCAAAAACGTTTGTAGACAAATAGAAGTTGAAAATTAATCGCAAAAAGCACTTTCAGAATCCTGGGTATAGTTAGACTCAGTGGACGAGTTGCACACATGTACGCACGAGCAAGAGGCCGGTGGTCATGACATGCGCAATGGCGTAAGCCACAAAGTAAAGATGACGCAACGTTCTTCTGAGCATGCACATTTCGGCAGGCATTTAGCAACCTAATTCTGCGTGCGAGCAAAATATTGGACCAGGGACCAGGTAATTAACATACCACTTTAGGGGGCTCCAAAACAGGGGAGTGGCATTGATCGGAATGTATACTCACTGTCCAGCAAATCGTCCAGCTCTGGATCGTCCGCCTTCTTCTCATCGTTTTTGCTTTTCTGTTCCGATTCTTGAGCGCTTACAACTTTTTCCGCACCGTCGTCCTTCGGGTCAGGGGTGCTTTTGCTGGAATCAGCCATAGTTTTCTACGACTGAATCAATGGATGGAATATGACATTGGCAATTTCTAAAAGGTGATGCTGAAGAGCATGGAAAATGAAGTGCAGTTTCTGCCCTCCAGAAAGTGAATTTGGGACAGTGGGCGTGCGCAAACTGACCTTCATAGATAGGAGTATTGTTGAAGATTCCTCCGAACACAGGAATGTTCGAAAAGAAACGAAAAAAACAAAGAGACGAGTACTTGTTCCTCCAGCCTTCGGGTGCTAAACACGCAACCCTGGTGCTGACCCCTAGTGAGAAATGAACGTGGAAATTGAAGGTGGATTTTATGAAAAGTGGCCATATTGGAACTCTCACGAGGCACGATTTTGCGCGCGTTTTATGAATGACCATAGATGTACTTCAAGAATTACTCGGATTATTTGACAGATTAGCAAGAAATAACCAAATATTAGCGGCCCTGGTGTTCCCAATACCCCAAGGCAAGATTAATTTTAGCATATGCAAAATTAGCGTGACAATTTTTTTTGAAAATTTTACAAATTTGTATTCACAAAAGGTTTGGAATTTTGCCAATTTTTCCTCGTAAACAGTGGAAAATTTGTGCTCGGAAACTGTTGTAAAGTTTGCAAAATTGTCCTCGGAAACTGTTAAAAATTTTACAAATTTGTCCTCGGGAAAACGTGAAGAAGTTTGCAAATTTTAACGCGGGAAAACGTTGAAGATTCTGCAAATTTGTACTCGGAGAAAACGTGGAAAATTTGTCTCGGAAAAATTAAAAAATATTGCGATTTTGTCCTTGGGAAAATTTGGTAAATTTTGACTCAGAGAAACGTGGGAAATGTTGAAAATTTGTCGTCGGGAAAACGTGGAAAATGTTGAAAATTTGTCTTCAGAAAAACGTGGGAAATTTTGCAAATTTGTACTCGGGAAAACGTGGCAAGTTTGTCCTCCGAAATTGAAATTTTGGCGAATATTTCTCGTTGATAAAACGTGGAAAATTTATAAAAAATTGTACTTGGGAATACGTTGGACATTTTGACTCGGGAAAACGTGAAAAATTTTGAAAATTTGTCTTCGGATAAATGTGGAGAATGTTGAAAATTTGTCCTCAGGAAAATGTCTCCTGTATAAATTATTGTTTTCCAAGAAGCAAAAAAAAAAGTCGATCGTCATAATTCAACGAAATGCAAGTGAAACAGAATGCTGCTTCAATTCGTGCTGCAATTTGAATTATTCTAAGGTCACTATTTTTATCCTTAAATTTTATCTTTAAAAAATATTGTGTAAACATAGTTATTTTTTGAGACTGTACATGTATGCAACACCAAAAGTGGAAAAAAAATTTAATTTAATAATGCACACTCACGATTACTTGAAATTTATGAGTAGAATTTTGTTCCCGGATTTTATTTTATTGTTTGCGAATTAAATGAAAATAGAGAATCGACCAACAAAAAGGGGCGACAATCTATTTGAGCGATTCAATATTTGACACCCAAGATGGCGAACTTTCAAACATACGAAATTGGTTTCCTCAAACGATTAAGAGGTGGCGTCACCTGATCTACGTGACGTACATCTCGTCTGCATCATTTTACAATCACATCAAAGATCACATTCTGGAAACGTGATCAAATTAAAATCCACCAACCATCGACTCGGACGCCTAACAAAATGTGAAAGTCATGAGGCTAACTGGGGTTAATTTTAATTCGGTTCTTTGAAGGCTTGCGCTTGAAATGCCAAGCGCAGCCTTTCTGCTGTGCATTAATAAGTAGCGTTGTACGTAAGTTCTCCAGCTCACTTAAACTCTTCAGAAACTAATTAGATAAAAGATCTGATGTTAACCTTTGCATGGAGCTGTGGGTTTTTGTGAAATCTCGGCCATCGAAGTATTAATTCACTCTCGACAGCTTACATCTGGTGGTGATTGGGTTTTTCCGACCATTTCGATTCGGTCACTGACCACGTAAGTATAGATTCACCCTTATCCAAGGCCTTGCAATATATCAGAAAACAGTAGTGACATTTCCATCTTTCATTTCTAGTTCGACTTCATGTGCTAGAAACTTTCGGAATAGCCCCCGTTGTTAAAGTTTAAAGGTCAAATGCGGGAAAGGTGCCCTTTCTGGCAGGTGCATGGTTTAGAGGGTTGTCTATAAAATTCCATACTGTATTAATTTAGCATTAATTGAACATTAATTGAGGGGGAAGGGCCGGGTGTTGGAATGAACACTATGCTCACTAATTTGTCACTTGCTGTGAGAGGTGGAAAATCTGTGCTTCTGGTCGTCACATATATGAATTCTAAATTTTGCTTACTGTTTAACAGAATGGCCACAAAATTTTCCATTTCCCTGACGTTTCCCTGACTAAAATCCAAATTCCCCTGACCAAAACTTAAATGCATATGTTTTTTTGTCATAACGAAAAATAAAATGAAAATTGGAATCAGATCAAGCATGGCAAATCACTAGATTTTGTTACAAGTCTTATCTGAAGAGGATTGGGGATGGAGCTGCAAGCAGACTGAGTGCACGGATATAGCATTTTGCTTTGGGGAAATTTCCCTGACATTTCCATGACTTCCATGCATGACCACTTTTTTTTCCCCTGACTTCCCTGACCTGTTGCCACAATCTATTTTGACTGGCACCTGGCCGAGTGGTTTACGTGCTTTCCTCTCGATCTTAACTAGCAGGGTTCGCTCCCCTATCGAAATCTGTATTTTGAAATGTGCGGCCCCCGTGTGATCTCTGCACGTTAAAGATCACACTTGGGGGAAGGAGGGGGGAGGAATAGTTGTGGAAGTCCCCCTCTGACAAAATCCCAAGGTAGGTGACGCTGGCACGTCATCCCCTGGCGTTGGTGTTTAGCCTCGTAGCAGAAATATGCCAATGTTAAAATTCCACAAACAAACAAACAAAGAATCGATTCTAAAATATTAATTTGAGCTAGCTGCTAGCTAGGACTTACACAAAGAGTGGCGTTTAGTTTAAACGTTATGTCCTGTTTGCAGATCAGCAATGGAGTTTCCAGATTACGATGATGAAAACATGTTCGTTGGTCAGCGGCACAACTTCTCCTCGCTCAACCTAGGACAGAGCCAGATGGAGAATTACCTGCATCAGACGTTCATGGAAGGCTCATCGGAGGAGCATGGCCACATCTCCGAAGTTCGAGCACTTACCTTCTGCAACAATCAGCTTACCGCTGTTCCATCCCTGGTGTCACGCTTCAAGAACCTCAGGAGCCTTGATCTCAGTGCCAACCGATTGACCACCCTGGATGCCTCTGTGCTGTGTTTACGCAACTTGGTCAGTCTGATTGCCAAGAACAACCTGCTGGATGACAACTCACTGCCCAAAGACTTTGGCTCCATGCACAAATTGGCTGAACTAAATCTCAGTGGTAACAGACTCCAATCCTTTCCGCAGCAGGTCCTAGAGCTCGCCAACCTCAGATTCCTCTATGTGGGGGCCAACCAAATAACGACATTGCCTAATACAGTGCGACACCTTCAGAGGCAAGTATAAATCTAGTTATTTAGTTTCAAAGTCTTGCGATTGAGTATGATTTCCAAGTGGAAGATTGAGAAAAATATGTGCAGGTCTAATTGTCAGATGGTATCATGTTAACCAGAAGTTTAGTAGTATTGAGACACCGGTGCTGATGGTCGAGTGATTTGTGTGCTTGTCTCTCGATCCTAACTAATGGGATTCGCTCTCAGGTCGAGGTCCATGAGAATTTTGAGGATGTGTAAAATTCCCTAAGTGGCGGCTCTTTCGGATGGTAGTTTAAACCGAGGTCCCGTGCACATCCCATTTGCACTCTGCACATTAAAGATCCCTCTTGGGGGTGGAAGTCCCCCCTTTGTAGCCCCTTTGTAGGTGTGTAGCCCTCATGTGCAGAAATAGGCCAACGTTAAAAATCCACAAATAACACGGTAGGCTAGTATTGATTCGTTTCAAAAATATAAAAGAATGCCAGTAAGAAATTAGATGCAGTTTTCGATAAAAGCTTGACGCATCAATGTTGAACAAAGCAAAACAAATGTTTTATCTGCAATCATCCCATTTCATTATACTGATATATTACTAGTATATAAATTTAATATATATCCCCTTTATAATCTTATTTGTACAAAATTCTCATATTTTAATGGGATATTATTATAATAGCCAATCCATATAATTTGTATTCTTGGTTTGTTAATAGAATATACATAATGGTATTCACGTTAACCCTATATACTGTAGTTTTCTTTGCACATTTTCAAAGTTTAATTCCATAATCGGATATGTTAAACTTGAGATATTTTTGATAGCTCAAATAAGCTAAAACTGACATTAGAAACTAGAAAAATACATATTAGTGCAGTAATTAAAGATTATTCAAAGTTGCTGGATAAAGATCGATGACTTGCAATTAATATTGTTTTTTAAAAGCTTGGATTTCTATCGATCATTTCACATGGATGGTGTGATATTGTGATTATTTTAATAGCCAATATAGATTTCATGCCAGGTTCAGTGCGTTGTCATTGGCGTGTGACCCAGAACAGGCTAAGGTTTGCCGTATGCCTCGGGATGATTATTAACTGGTGGATGAGCCCAGTTATCTGACTAGATTGTTATGAAACGAGCAGCATTTATTGCTTTGCCATTAACCCTGAACTTTGAGAGGAAGCTTATATAAGTGCAATTATGCAATCGGGGTTATTTTCGACACATCGTGCATCTGACTTAAAGAGGAAATACATTATACAAAATGAATGATGAACTTGGCTGTTACATCACCTTAACCCCTTTCTTCAAAAAATGAAAAAGTAGTTATTTCAACAACAAAAAAATATTTCTCTATGAAAAACGTATAACATCATATAACAATTTTGTCATGAATGTTTACTAAATTTCTCCATATTGCTCTTTTGAAAATTGATTTTGGTTTTAGTAATGTGTAATGCTGTGGTTTAGCCCATTTCCCCCTTTTGCAGTAAATTTATCAATATCCTCTGTTAATGACTTAACTTTTACTTTTCTAGTCTGGAAATGTTGCACTTAGGTGGCAATTTGTTGACAGAGGTGCCTGTCGAGGTCGGCTGCCTCCAAAATCTTGAAGCCCTCATCCTATGCGAAAATAAGCTTGAAAGCCTGCCATCATCAATTGCCCTCCTGAAGAATCTGCGCCACCTGGCCCTGCATCGTAACTGCCTTACAACCTTGCCCCCTGAAATAGTAACACTGCGATGGCTGAATGAGGTAAACTTGAACTCTCATTAAGGGACTGCTAATGCGAGAAAAAGAAATTTTTAAACTTGAACAGGCAGTTTTGCGAAAACCTTCCAAATTTGGGTATTAACAAAAATGATTCGTAAAAATTTGATAACGAACAAAAGTAACAGAGTTTATTCATTCAAATTCCTATTATTTCTGTTGTTGGAAGAATGATTACCACCAGCCACTGATACCACCTTGAATTGAAATTTTCACTTTTTAGTTAAGCTTAAGGGACAACCCACTCGTGGGTCGCTTCGTGCGCGACATGATGTACGACCCACCTTCACTATTGGAGCTTGCTGCCCGCTGTATAAAAATTAGAAATATTGAGTTCACAAAGGAGGACATGCCACTGAATCTAATCCAGTACCTTGGCAATGCGCAGAGTTGCGTGAATCCCAAATGCAAAGGTGTGCTTTTCAAAATGTTCCATGCTTGTTATCTGAACTCTGAAAAAAATTTCACATTATTCCAATAATTTGTTTAGGAAATGACTAGCAGTACAATAAATTACACAGATAGTGAGGCATTTCTCGCTTGTTCATGCAATTTAAAGATTTAAAAACTGATCAAAATGGATCAGAACATGTGTAAAATGTGCTCTGTAAGTTTGTTTTTAAAGTGCCATAAAAAACAACCTACCATTAGGGATGAAATTGGCGAATTGTGATATTTCAGAAACAAAAGAAACTACCACTACTGATTAGGTTTCTGAGAACTCAAAAATTGTCCATTTTTAAAACATTTTCTAATTTTTGAAAAAATACTTAAAGAAATGCAAAGCCATTTTCTTACTCGTTGTCATTATTGGCAACAAGCAAAAGCATTTATACTTTCTGATTTTTTTTTTTTGGAAAACTGAATTTTTACAGTGCTATTATCTCACAACACATTTCAATTATAAAGTATTAAAAAAATATATTGGGATACTGTCAAATTTTGAAGTGATGAATGCAACATTATTTTCAGAATTTCAGAACTTGTTCTTACGTTTCCTTGCAGGTGTCTATTTTGATGTATGCGTCGAGCACATCAAGTTTGTCGATTTTTGCGGAAAGTACCGCATTCCCCTGTTGCAATACTTGTGCTCGCCCAAGTGTCGAACATCGCCTGCAGTATACAGCAGCGAGTCTGAACTTTCAGATGAAGACGCTGAAATCCCAGAAAGCAAACTTAAGAAAGTTCTACTGGGCTAAACGATCTCTACGGATGCATCGGAACACAGGCTCAAGTCGAGCATTGCTATTCGAGCTAAGGGATCAGCATTCCTCGAGTGATATCGTCATGTGATAAAAACGAGTTTAGATTTATAATATATTTACAAGGATATTTTCTTATCCTGATATGTGATTTCTAAGGACAGCTTTCTAATACACTTTTGGAATTTTGTACTCTCGTCCTAGCAAGAAACTCATTAACTTATGACCAGTTGCTCCAACCAATTTAAATGACTATACTTCGATGTTAAGGTCCATTAAATAGGTTGATGGATTTGGACATTACAATGCTGCTCTGCCTTAAAACAATTTATGATTTAAACTAATCACCATTTATGGAAGAAAAAAAAACACTAAGAAAATGAACATTTTGGTGGTACTTTTCATATATTTCCATGATGGCCAAGATACCTTCCAACTCTGGTATTTTAAGAGTTGTGCTAAGAAATTTAGGGAAAACAGGGGAGGACACTGTTGTAAGTCATGCTGCAGAATTAGTGTGTGACTGCAGAGGGTGCTAAGGAATTATGCGAGGCAGTGGTTCAAATGGCAAATTTTTCGGTTTGATTTGTTGAACAATACACTGCCTAAAACTGGAAATGTTTGACCATTTTTCGGTCATTTATTCAGTTTCAATAAACTTGCATCATTCATTGTATTTGGCAGATAAAACAAAGATTCTCACTTATGCCAACCTTCTCAAGTAATTTTGTTAGAATTGTCAAATCGACACGATTTTGATGGGCATTAAACAAAGTATTAATGATTTATTTGGTTATCTCAAGTACCTTATTGCTGTAGTCAATTGCTTACCCTATCTGGTGCATTTTGCTTCATCCTGCTCAGTAGCAGTTAGCAGTAGGAGAAATAAAATTTGCCATACTTTTAACGAGTCTTTCGCAATTCTTGTCAACGATCCAGAGACTTGGATTCAGTCCTGACATTTTTTTTGTACAACGTCAATTTAAAAGGTGTAACTGTAAATTTACACTTTTAAAATTGTGTGTCATGAAAAGTGGTGAAAACATGCTTTGAACGGCATCAACAATGTCTGCCCATAAATTCATCTAATTAAAAAGTATTTCAATAAAAAAACCACTATTCTTGGAAAGAATCATTTTGGAATTTGCTTTAGAATTTTTGCATACAAAATATTTACCACATCTTTTGCAGTTTATTGTACTTGGGGACTCTTATGTTATCTATATGTGTTCAAGAATTTTGATGGATAGTAACGAAAGAACCACAGCCCTACTCAAAGATTACTTGAAAGTAGCTTCAGTGATGAAATCTCCATTTATGGATGCCCAGGCTTCTCCAGGCACACAGGTGGTCTTCTCGCAACTTCTTCCTACAAAAGAACTCGCACAGAGTCAGTTATTGGTATGGTTCTCTTTAATTAATGAGGTGAGGGCGTGGTCGTTGCCTACATTCAACCATTCAAAAAACTACAACATTGCTGGCGACAACCGATCAGACAGCAGCAAGTACAGAGTACGAGCATGAGCGAGGGCAACTACCGTATGCCCATAATGCACTAAGTCGTTCATGCTGCCTACAACAACGAGAATAATAATAATTAAGAGTTAGAAGTGGTATATGTACAGGCGGGGTACAATCCGCCATCTTGCTGAATCCTCCTCGACAAAGAAAAAAGAACACAAATACAAGCTAGATGCTGTCTACCCCTTGGCCGTCAACGGGTGCTGGGAGTAGGAGAGGGGAAAATTTGGCCGTGCTTTAGCCTCACTTGGGTCAGTTTTCGTCTCCTGCGTCACCCCCGAGTGCAAGGCACAGAGTTACCCGCTGAATTCGGTGAATCCATGGAGGGCGTCGGGGCCCACCTGGTGCCTGCCACCATCTTGCATCCATGGCAGCCGGCCTAAGGTGAGGAGAAAACGAGCAGTGTTATCCGCAAAGACAAGTGCCGCTTTCGACCTGTTGCATTGGTCAGAAAAGCCGAGACTAGACCCTATATCGCTTTAGTGCTATAGGACCTTACAAATTTGAAAAGGTCCATAGTGTATTTCTTGACATAATTTACATTTAAAAGAGTATGTTAAAACAGATGGATAGTTTTTTTTAAAACTAAATGGACACTTTTGAAAAAGAAAAATCGCCAAATCTTTTGTCAAGCGCAAGAATAATGACCAACAGTAACCACGAAAGTAACATTTTATATATATATACATATATATATTATTTCCATTTCTTTTTAATGTATTTAAGTTGAAAACTTCGCAACTAACAAAGTGAAGGCATAGAAAATATAAATAAAATTCGTTCAATTACTTAACTATTTTCATAGTTCTTGATCTTTTGATAAATTGTTTCTGCTCTTAAGAAATTTAGAAAGATTTGCGATTGAGTTGTCTCAATAGGGTACATTTAGGATTAAAAAATCTGTGACAGATTTGCCAGCATGGTTAAGAATTAAAATCGGGAATTACGCAGAAGGTTAAAATGATTGATATTGAAAACTTCAGGGCTAAAAGATGAATAACTGTTATTAAAACTAGTATAAAAAAGATAAGTGCCGTTTTTAGGCAGAAACCGCATTGCCTTAAGAACACACACAATAGATAAGTTTTCAACATTTTTACGGCAAAGACAAAGCATAATTTCTTGATAACCATACCAAAACGTCAACATTACAATAGCAATAGTTCGAAATTAACATGCCAAAATAATTCGTTACGTTAACATCGAAACTTCGTTATAATTGAAACATGGAAAACAAGCGTTATATAGCAAAATTCAATTACTGTATATTAGGAAATATTTAAAATCTTGTTAAACATAAGCCAGTTTCCGTTATAATCATACAAAATGTGGTTTGACGGAAACGAACCAAAATAACTAGTTACATTCATTGTGAATCTTTGTCAGACTAGGGATTAGAAAAATCTCTTTATAATCAAACTACAGCGAAGATACTAAATTGACATAGCATAACGTGTTGATGTGCGAGGGAAATTTTAATAAATCATCCAGACCAGAATCATGGTTACAGGATGATTTGAGGTAAGATTTTGCACATTTTTTGCAAAATTCGTCGTGGCAAATGCAATAGTCAAAACTAAGCAATCCTGCCACTGCATGTACACTGTACATTGGATTTAACTCCCTCAGCACTTGTGTAATCGAGTTGTTGAACTAAAAACACTTAATTTTCCTGGAACTGCACAAGTAATGGATGCATGCATAATAAAAAAATACTTAATTGCATGCATGCATGCATAATAAAAGTTAAAAAAAAAACCGCTTAAAAATTCAGAGAAAGGACAGGAAAATCAAATTTTGTGGATTTCTTATCGGGGTCAAATCACAGTCGGGGCGATAACACTGCTCAGTTTCTTCGCCTCAGGTTCGACGTCAGAAGCGAAGTCCTAAAATTCGAAGAGAAATCGAGAGAGAAAATACAGAGCCACTAAACGCGAAGCACACATTGGAATCTCGACTTTAGAAGGGCATGGGACGCGGAAGGACAGAAGACTCGGATTCGTGCAGCATGATTATGCCATCAAAGTCAAACGCATGGTGGGGCTAAAAATGGCAGCTTGCCAATCGCAATTCTGAAAGGAGAAGAACAAGTTTTAAAAAATTTAAAAAAGAAATCATGTGGCAAAGAACGAGACTCCCGCTTGCAGGATTAAATCCAGGCTTTGCTTATCAGAAGGGACAAAAGCTTGTGACCATTGCAATCACAATCAACCACAATTGACATTGTGAGTGATGTTAAAAAATTTGGTTCAGAAAAGATTGAAAATGTTGAAAATCCAGAATGAGTAGTACTAAGGTGGCCTCGAGTAGGTCTTCCCCAATGGTCTTATGACCATAACTGGGTTTGAGCACATTAAAACTAAAATTTTTAAGTAACCAGTATCTTGGGCTTTGGTTTCATTATTATTCCAGTTTTTTTTCTAAATAAATTGGGAAAATATTAAATAAAGATCTTTTAATGCCAATATGATAGTTTGGTTCGGAGGCTTTATTTATAAAAACTCATTAGATGCACAAGATCCAATCAAAGTCTTTGATTTGTGACAAATAGTTATTAAATAAAATTAGGCTGCAGTGAAATCAATTAGGGTCTAATGTGATAGCAAATTACTTCAAATGTACGAATAAGTGAATTTTATTCAAAATTTACTGGTGTTTATGCAATGAATAAATTTTAGTAGATTAACTAGCCCTCAACCAATATGTTTATTTGGGGAACTGGCCATTCAAATAAATTAGGAACAACACATTTTGAATATATCTTCTGTACTGAGTGAGAAACTACACAAGGCTCTACCTCTAGCGTGCATCGAGAGCGGTTATAAATTCCTCTGCGTTATTTGGTTAACCATAGCATGAACACGGCACATTATGCCGTTGCTAGTTAGCAATGATGCTAAAACCCAGTTTTCTTGCCACGTTAGTAAAACCTTCGCCTAGCACACCTTTTGTCAAATTATTAGGCTTTTCTCAGCAATAGTGCTGTTCGTTTTGATTTACCCATCCATTTTAACTCTGCTGCGCTTTCAACATCTAAAAAAGGCATTTGGGCTTTTCGATGGCCCTGAAAGGTGGGAGAGGTTAACAAAGAGGTCAAAGGCCATGGTTCGCTTCACTGCGTCTTGAAAGCCTCACCACTTGAAGTAAAAACGAAAATTGCGATTAAAAATCTGACAGGGACGTAGAAATAAAAACGCACAAATCGCGGTAACAATACTCGTAACAGCACGTGAAGTTAAAAGGTCGGAGGGGAAAGAGTGTCAGGTTTGAGTATGCGAACTTCTTATGTACATGGGGTTCAATGCAACTTTTGAGATGATGCCATGCATTTTTCGAAAAAAAATCAGCTTTGTTTTCCCGCAAAACAGATGGCAATCCCTCATTTTGGCCCAGGCTAAAATGCACTTCATCGGAACGCAGGCTTGTTATGGTGCCGCTAGGGGGCAAAAACGGAGGGAGCAAATGGGCCGAGAACCAGCAGCGGTAGAAATTTGGAACGGCAGGACACCAGGGGGCGTCGGAGGGCCCGGGCTTGACTGGCCGCGGTCCGGAGGTAAAACCGAGTGGCCGAGCTGCCTGAAAATACTAGAATTTCGTGTGCTTTGGAACCCCCTTTCCCCGATCGTAAAAGGCCGGATTCGGTTTGGAGCTGAGCTGAGCTGTCTTGGGGGTAGAATGGAGCCAAACTGAGACCTCTTGCTGAAATGTGAACAAGGTGGTTTTGTAGTGAGTCTTTCCGCGTTATAAATACTCGTTAGCATGCAATAAATATGGGAATTTTTTTATGCGAGCTGACTGTTTCCAGACTTGTCATCATCAATTAGTTAATTTAAATATATAGGTCTCACAAAATCAACTCTAAAAACTATTTGATGCATAGGTCTTTGCTTATAGTCGCTGGTGAGCCTTTATATATCAAAAAATACCATCTAGGCTGTCGTTTTGGAAGGGTACTAATAATTCAGGCCCAAAATTACATTAATAGTGTACTAATTATGATAGGTTGAGTATCCTCGATCAGCATGCTAATATACCTTCTTGCTCATCAAGACAGCATTACGATCATGATGACACCAATATTCCAAAGATCAGTCTATCAAGATTTTGGAAATGCCATGAAGAAGGAAATGCATGACCAATATCGAAGACCCCCTAGTAATCTTCTACTTCCAAAGACTCTTTCAAGAGTACAGATACCTTTTTGGAAATTATTTAAGGTTTCCGAAAAGTTGGTCATAACTGGAACCCAGTAGAAAAGAAAACCAGAATACTCGAGTTTCCACCAAACCAGAAACTGCATTACGAAGTCTGAAAATATTGCAGTTCGTTATCAAACACCACACTTGCATCTTACCCCTTCACCGGTGGCTTATAAAAGCATCTAAAGTATGGGGTAGATTTCTGTGCCTCCCTCGAAGGTCTGCTGTCAGCTCCACCCTGCCCCCGTTGCAATCCGCGGCACTTTAAAAACTGCATGAGTATCGGAAGCATTCGGCCCTGGGCTGCGTGTCAAACCTTCCTGTTCAGAAAGCGCCACGGACAAAATGCCTCCGAGTCATGCCTCGCACTGCGCATCCTGCTGAGCTGCAATAAAAACACGCTGGTCCGGCTGCCGCCTCCCGCTGTACGAGTCCGTCCGGTAATTAGTGAGAAAGGCCGGCGGCAAGTGGCGCTCGAGCTGGAGGGAGGGCGTCACGATTGAATCGTCGATGACGGTGGGGGGAAACGGATTCCACCGCAAACAGATGCGACGACAAGCGGAAGGAATCAAGCAGTGCTGGTGGCGACGGCGGAGGTGGCGGCGCCCTGCGGCCCACTGGAGTCGCTTGCTGCGGTGCTGGGACCTCCAGCCATGGGAGCACCCTCAGCATTGCTCGCCGAGGCAGCATTGCTTGTCTCAGCGCAGGAGTTGACTGCATTACGCACATACGGGGGAATTAAAACGGTATTTAGTGGAGGTTGGATCTTGAGCTCTGTAGGAGAACAAAAATTAAGAAAAAATGTAATCAAGGTATGGGTTCAGGAATTTTAAAACTGTCGGAAAATTACGAACAAAACTCATTCGCTGTTCATTGTCTTACTTCAAGTTAAAATATAGTAGAATCTCGTTAATCCACACTAATCATTGCTAAGAAGTGTTTGGACTAACGAGAACGTCTGATCATTGGTAACGAAAAGAAAGTCACCAAAGAATATGATTTAAAAATGGACCACATATTTTCAAAACTTACGACAAAATGTAGGATTTTTTGTTGATTTTTTTTATGACCGATTTAATTTAGCGTTAAAGACCTGGTACTCTAAGTAATTGTTCTGTAAAAACGGGGAATGTAAAATAAACAAAGAACACTGTTAAAAAATCCTAAGTATCTCCAAAATGTGTGTATGAGAAGAGCGATTCTATTTATATTTCAGAGAACGATTGAGAATAACATTGGGAAGATGGCGAAATAACCTTATTTTCCCCATTTGTATAAATAACTAAAAAATAATCATCAACATAAAAACAAACCTGCATAAAATGGATCTGATACGGTAATATCTATATCGGTATATTTGTTTGGGATCAGTGGATTACAAAGATGATCTAATAAGTTTTTCAATGTTAAATATTCTTAAACAAAAATGTAAACGTTTTCGCCTCTTCACAGTGATAAATTTATCAACAAATGTACCATTTTGTGTTCTTCTTGCAGTGTCTCTACATCCCCATAACAGAAGAAGCTAACTTTTTCACTCTTCTAAAATTGAGTAAAATTTGTCTCAATGCAACTGGTTTTAGATCTACCTTATTTTTTTCCAATATCACTTTCTTTTCGTTAATTGTGAACATATTCTATTGGAAAAGAAGGCAATCTTTTAGGATTGTCCCAATTTTCTAAAATTGGTTTGATCGGTTATTCGCTCAACCGACAGAATGCTATCGCAAAGGTAATGTAAAAAAAATCCCTAGGAAAGCATTTGCTCGATGAGAGCAGCACCCTGGGTTTTCAAGCTTTTTAAGAATGCTTCTAGAAAAAACAGCCAGCACTGTTCAATTACCCTGAAAATTTCCCCATCCAAGAACCCATGGTCAGAAACGCTCACCACTTTCCGTGAAATTAAATAAAGGAGGTAATTCATTGCCGTTGGGTAATCTTGTGTTCGGCTGTCGCAGTTCATCGAAGAAGGAGTGCGCACAAGCCTGCAGCGGGGAAATGCGGCTCGAAGGAGTGTATTCTAGTAGCCGGCTAACCAAATCGATGGCTTCTGGCGGAGTGCGGGCCCGGAAAACCTAAGAGACACAAAGAAAGATTGTACACAAACGCGTTTAATTGTTTAATTTTAAAACAAAAATCAACATGGCTGATATCATTTTTTCCAATCTATGAATGAAATGTGTAGTCAAATACATCAATTGTTGATAAACTGCTCCGAAATGAGTGGAATATACAGATAACAATTGCAAATTTTCATTTGATAATACTTTGAACTCCAAGTATACATCATTATCTGGCAAAATTAAAGTTGCATAAAAAGTTTAAAAAAATAAAAATAAATAAATACTTCGCAAACTAGTTTTTTTGTTTTGTTTTGGTTGATAAACATTACGGTTACAAAATGTTGTAATTTCATTAAATTATCCAACTCGGCTCTTCCTCATAAATTTCTCTTTATTTTTTAATTTCCCCTTAACTCAAAGTCCGTTATAGTTCCATTATAGTGCAAAGTTTTTTATTCAAATTTATCCACTAGCAGATGCAGGAAAATAAATGTTACTAAATATAAAGCAAAGATACTTATTTTTATTTTGGGTTTAATTATTACTAATCAATTCCTCCAATAAAAAGATTCTACTTTACTTTTTGCAATGCCTTCCAAGCTCATCAACTGTATTTAAATTAATTTTGAATGCAAAACGTCCAAAAAGATGGATTCATAAATCACACCACTCTATGCTACTGATGTGCAAAGGTGTATTTTATGAACAAGTAAATTCACTGCGCACTTCACACTTACCTTTTGCCAAGGGTGGGCTTTAATTTGTGGAAACTTGAACTCAGTATAATTCGGGTTCATTTCTCGAATTTGTTCCCGAGTGGGGGTCCCCAGCACTTTGATAATTTCTACTAGCTGGTCGACACCACTATCGCCAGGGAAGATGGGCTGGCCCAGCAGCAGTTCCGCCAAGACGCACCCAGCTGACCACACATCTAATTGGAAAAATAAAGAGAAAACAACATAAATAATCTGGCAAAACGTGATCGTCAGTTTCCTTTAAAAAAAACATGTAATAAGGGCCACGCAGAGTAACCCTAAACATCTCCTGGTCAGTGACATTTCATATCGGTACAAACATACCCAGGCATACTCAATCTGGACAGAACTTAAGAAGTATTTGGAGCACATAGTGAGAAAATGTCCTGTACTTTTCTATCTACCTGGCGCTTGGGTTAACGTCAAAACACTATTCTTTCGGGATGAGTGTTTTTTGCGCACTGCCAGTTTTTTAGTTTCTCAAGACTAGAAGAAACTGATCACCTCGACGGTACAGAAACACGCTTCCTTGTCTTTGTCACATACTGCGTGATCTTGGAACCAACTTCAACTACATTGGCTCATGTTTTGAGCACTTCACTGGAGAAGTGTAAACAAATCTCATCTATAACTTAAGCGCGACTAATTTCAGAGAAATTTCTCAACATGGTATTTATCTTGCCTTCAAGCCATTTTCCATATGCTGAGCATTCTATTAGGTTTTTTCAAAATTTCAAGTTTCTTGTCAAATTTCCGCTGTTGCTCTCAAATACAGTATAAAACAATACGCCCAAGGGAACCACTGCATTCCTCCATGCTTCTGGTTGACTGACTGTTCTTGGATTTAACGAGCCATTCTGGATTTTGGGCTTCGGTGCGAAATGGATGGTGCTTCCCTTCGAATCAAAAACCAATTATTCTACTAAGAAATCCACAAAAGCCAGTGAAGTAAGCCAAGATTCAACAAGCGAACAAGTGCACTCAGCTTAACAAATGGCTTAACTCAGTGTGCAAAAACAGTTTGCGGGCATCCAGACAGGAGCTGTGATTTAACATCCAGTTAACGCTAATGGAACGACTGCGGTGGATATCGTTCCCTGGCGGCAGATCATTTCTTTAAGCTCCAACACGCTCAAACGGTTTAATTTGCCGAGCTGACATAGGAATCGTGGCCTAAAGCGTTTTAAAAGCCGACCGGCTGAGCCTCGGAACGGTTTGCAGCTAATTGAGTTTCCCAGACTGTACGAGTCGGTGATGGCCTGCGAGGCAACGCTGATCAAATGAGCGATTAACAAAATTGCCACAATCTGCTCGCTTCGAAAGTCACTGTTTAGGAAGCCAGATTAGCAAACCAGCAAAGAAATGGATCGCCATTTCAAGGCGGATGCCATGCCTCACTTTTTCATCATGAATATGCAATACTAGTGGGATGCAATTTGTTGAGCAAAGAATAGTGCTTTCAACCATTTAATCACTATTAGTGATGTTTGGAGCATTGCTGAGAATGCTTCATGCATGGGAATGCCTATTATCCATATTTGGTTGAAATTGGAATTAAAGTGTTTGGAGCAAAGTTTCTGATTGGTTGGATAAAAAGTGCAGCAGTCTGAGTTGGTTGGTTGGAAGTCAGGAACAGGGAGAGTTAAAAAATCAAATCTCGAAAGAAACAGAGAAAGCGTCCGATGTTCGCCACTATCTATCAATAAAGCTACAGTATATACAGGGTGTTTTCTCTCGCATTGTACAGGTGAAGAGGGTGTGTAGAGGGTCTAAAAGGGAGTCATTTGAGATAAGAAACCTATGGGCACAGACGCCAAATAACGGAGATAATGGCGATTTAGAGGAGATGCTTCAGGACCTTCCGTTAGCCTTGTACAAAGACATGTGGTTTCAACATGACGGCTGACTGGTCCATTGGGGCGTCGCCGTCCGGTCGCACCTAAATGAGAGGTTTCCTGGCAGGTGAATCGGCCGCGGTGGCCCTGTTGCGTGGCCAGCGAGATCTCCGGACCTGACACTGCCTGATTGTTTCTTATGAGGTGCAATGGAACAAACGGTTTACAAAACCCCAGTTGAAAACGAAAAGGACCTCAATGTTTGCGAACATGCGAAAATCCTGAGTGACCCGCATTCATAAATGCATTGAGCAAAACAGTGGCCAATTTGAGCACCTTTTGTAAAGTGGCGATTTGTGTCCTACACATAAGGAATATCTATCAGTTCTGTGAATGTAATTGTAATTCGTTTTTGTGCACGTTGAGTGCAGGGTTGCAGCATTTCAATTGTGAAATAACCTTTTGCAGTGATACAATTACACCGTAAATCGTTATTTGACGTCTGCGTCCATAGGTTCCCTATCTCAAATGACTCCCTTTTGGAGCCTCTACACATCCTCCTCACCTGTACAATGCGAAGCTGTGCACCCTGTATATTTTCAATTCCCCATTCCTTTTATTTAAATTTCATTGAGGGTCTTTAGATAAATTAACTGATGACAAACTAAATAACATCGTTCAGGATTTCTGATTTGCCATAGCAAGAACAGACACACACTTGTGAAAAATTTCATTAAATGTTAGGCAGCACAGGTAAAAAATCTCAGTAGATGTTTCAAGATTCCTATCACAAAAGGTTCACATGACAATAGAAAATAAAGATTTTAATTAACTTTCTTTATCAAACAATAGAAGCCATGAATGCTAAAAAATTTCTTAGTTTTAAGAACAATTCATTTGGTAAAAATGTATATTAATGAAAAATTCAAAGATCCGTTCATAGATCGTGGTTAGTTAAGTCTTTCACGACAAAAGCGACAAAGCCAGTCACATGGTAAATACGAGTAAATGGAACTTTGAAAGAAAACCATGAGGAAATAAGACAAACAGAAGATTGCAAGCAGCCAAGTTAAACGACAAAACAATCACATAACCCAGGTTCACTACAGCAAAATCTTCTGAAATTGATTCCTTAAACAACGACTGCTAATTGCAAAGTTTGTTCATCCATTTACTCGCAGAGCCCAAGGGCGTATCGCAGAAATAAAAAGAAATGATTGTTGATCAGTTCGAGGCATTATTTGATGAGCAAACAAGTCTTCTCTGTAAATAAGAGCTAAAAACCTCTTTCAATAGCCCAATGTACTACAATCACGGCAAATATTTGCGCATTGTTGTTCTAGCGCCGTGATTGGCTGCTTTGAACATGTTACATTGGCCAAACAAGTCTTATAAGAGCTTCATAATGATGTAATCAAACGAAGACAGCTTCTTAGTTCAATTACAATAGTACTTCACATCCAATCAAGTGATACTTTTTTTCCCAACAAAATCCTCCAAAAGCTACTGGTATCAAAAACCCATAAAGGTGGTGTACAATAATGTTCTGTGAAAAATACAGAAGCAACATGAGAAAATTACCAATTTTCTTTTGCAATTTCAAGTTTTCAGCAGTTTCTAAACTTATCCAAATAAGCACTATCATCGTTACTGAGAGCGAATGCTCTTTACAACACATACACATCAGTGATCATGGAATTGTAGTAGTTCTACAAAGATTAGCATTTCAAGCGATTCACAAAATATTGAGAGTACACAGATCAAAATATGCAGCTCTGACACTAATTTTTTTATACTGCTAAAAAGATTTAGTAACATTCTAAACCATCTTGATTTTTTCACTCTCTGATCATCTTATTCCCTACAAGCAATTGATGAACATCATGAATCTAAATTACTCGGGACAACTGAATACTATTACTGAAGTACTTGATGCAAGATAGAAAGGTTTGAAAATAATCATACTAGTTAGAATAGCAAACTTTCTAGGGCTGTAAAGTGCAACTTATACTTATTTGAAAGGAAAAAAAATTCGTGCATGCTTGGTCTAATCGGTTAAAATTTGCGAGAAAAAAGAAAATATTAAAAAAAACATTTGACTCAATTGTTGCCCAGCGTTGAAAAAAGACTGAAACAATGGAATTTTGCGAGTTCAAACTTAAATTCTTAAATTTGTCCACAAAAGAAATTCTTGTCTCAGATATAACTTTTTTAGCAGAATAGCTTTACTAAATCAGATAGGAAGACAAAAGGTGGCAGCTTACCAATATTAGTCGTGTAATCCGTGGCACCAAATATTAACTCTGGGGCTCTGTAGTAGCGTGAGCAAATGTAGGACACATTTGGTTCCCCACGCACCAGATGCTTGGCACTGCAATGGGATTAATTGGAAAACAATTGTAAGATAACCATGAAAAATGGACAATCAGCACATACCTGGAAAAAGTGCGACTCACCTTCCAAAGTCACAAAGCTTCAGCACACCAGACTCAGGATCTAAAAGTAGATTTTGAGGTTTGATGTCTCGATGACAAATACCCAGCGAATGGATATAAGCCAGGCTACGAAACAACTGGTACATGTACAGCTGAAAAATAAAGAATCTGTATTACTAAACAGGCGATTGCAAAACTGGAAAGCACATAATATCTGATAGTTTTGTTGACAATATTCCACACAATTTGACAGGCATCAATTGAAATAGTAGTCAAATGGGGATTTCCTTGCTGACTGATGGGTACTACCCTTAATTGAACTGACAATTTGTATTCTTGGTTATTTTAGTTTAGCAATATTGCACCAACTGGATTTCAGGACAAAATTTACAATGAAATAAGCCCAGTAAATAACATTTGTACAAAGCTGTCGCAACCAATATTAATCTATAAAATAAAATATTTAGAAAATCCATTTTTCAATAAGTCATTTTCTGAATAACTTTTCAATATTCAATATATTGACATCGCATTTAAGAAAGGCCCAGTGAGCTATTATTTCTCAAATTCTTCTACAGCCAAGAATGAAATACTATCAAACAAAGGAAAATGAAGTATTTTTAAGAAAAGATTCTACCTTGATAAAAGATATGGGGATAGTTTGTTTGGATTTGCTGTAATGTCGTGCCACTCTATACACAGTCTCAGGGATGAATTCTAACACCAGATTCAAGTAAACCTCATCCTTCTATTGGAAAACAACACAACAAATTAATCGATGCTATAAAATTCCATACAGCGTGAATTACTTATAGGTAGTTGGCGTTGATGAGGGAAAGTGAAGACTTTATAGTTGCAGTTTAAATGCAAGGTGAAGTACGCGTTTATTTTCACTAAAAAATTCAAAACAACGATTTATTTGGGTGCAGTACATGATTGATCACTGTTTTCGAAATACTATCAAACAAAGGAAAATAAATTATTTTTCTTGTTAATCTTGATAGAAGATGAAAGAACATACAAAATCAAATCTGTTAATTCTATATTCTAGGTCTAAAAGTGTAGCTTTTAAAGTTATTGTGTGATTAACATAAAAATACAATTTTTTTAAAAACAAATTTTCGAAAACAATTTTTAAAAATTTCAAATAAATTAATTTTTTTTTTCATTCAATAAAACAAAAAAAAAGCAGTGATCAGAATATTCGAATATGTATTTGATATATATCTTCTTGCAATTTTATTACCAAACAATTTCAAAAACGATGAACTGAAGCATAAATAAGGCATAGTACATTCAAGAAATATACTAAATCTTCACATGGGTTCAACCAGGAATAAACAATTACAGTGATGAAGCATTTAGAGTTGTTGTCCCAAATACTTTAAAAATAAGATAACGCATCCTCTCGAGAAATAAGGGGGTTAACTCATCAACGCCGAGTCCCTAGTGCATCACTAAACTTACCTTTTCCCCGCTAGAATAAAAGAAATACTTGAGTTTAACTATATTACAATGTTCTAGCTTCCGCATTATTTGCAGCTCACGGTTCTAAAAGAGAAACACGAAAATAAGATAAATGAAATAAAACAACGAATGCATTTCACAAACAACGTGCCACTCGACACATTCTCGGGGATAAAAAAGCACTCACAGGCGAACATAATTGGATCATTGATTATCACTTACTCCTTTTTTTTCTTTTGCAAAACATCTAGTCTTCAGCTCAAGGCAGAAAAAAGTAAAATATCGCGCATTTCACGAGGAAACTTTACACTTCTTTTTCAATAACACAACACTTTGCATATCCACTTTTTTTAAATTCTCCATCTCTCTTATTAATACCATCATTCCACAAATGTTTTAGCTTCATTTTATTTCTAAAAATTAAAAAAATCCCGTAGTAAAGTTTTGCATATCATAACGCAGGTATTTACTTAGTGAACGTAAATTATAAAACCATTAAGTGACAAATAAATTACTCCTTGTAAAGTTTCATTCTTTTTCTAATTTGAGCCGAGCTTTCTCGATGTAATTCAGACATTGTACATGTATTTCAAATTGTGTTGGCATAATACAATAAATAACGCGGACTAATTAATACTAGCTTGAAGTGGATAAACATTTCCTTCTTAAAACTAAAGTCTTCAATAATTAGATTTTCAATGAAACAACAGTCACAGCATCCGTTCTTACACGTTTTTTAAAAAATAAATGTAGACGGCTTGCTTCCCATTATAATTATTTATACATTTAAAAAAGGAAAGTGCACTTAAATAATTTCTGACATCATCATTAAAACGCTCTTGCCAACAACTTGAGATTCACTAATTATCACTAAAATATTTTATCAACGAAGGTACTCGTATTATTGTAATTTTTGCTAGATGAAAAAAGTATAATAACAGGGTGGCCACAAAGTTTTTCATTTTCAATTTCCCTGACATAAATTCAAAATTCCCTGACCAAAACTTACTCGTTAATGCATATCAACTTTTTTGTCATAATGAAAAATTATAACAAATGCAATGAGAAGCTTGACAAAACACTAGATTTTGTTACAAGCCTAGCTGAAGAGGATTGGGGAAGGAGCTGCTTGCAGACTAAAGTGCATGGATATCATTTTGCTTTTATTTGGGAAAATTTCCCTGACCTTTCCCTGACTTCCATGACCACTTTTCATTTCCCTGAATTCCCTGACCTGTGGCCACCACTTTTCCAGAAAATAAACCAGAAATTATTGTACAGTATTTCAAAACATTTCACACTCATCTAACATTAACAGCCATTGATTCAGGCATACAGGCAAAGAGCGTATTACCCAATTTTTCCTTTTCTCAACCTCCAAATATGAAACATTACTTAGCAAACAACAAACCTACCTTGAACCGCTTATCCTGCAGCACTTTTTTGATGGCGACCAGCTCGCCCGTCTCGCATAGCTTGGCTTGGTAGACGACTCCGAAGGACCCGTTGCCGATGACCTTAGTGTCCATGTAGGCCACTTCTTGCGGTCGGTCTGGCCCCTGGCCTGGAGTCGCCACTACCGTGGTCATCTTATTTCCATCTTTGCCTGCAAAAGAAAAGAAACAATCGTTAGATTCAAAGGGAACTTGAAAAGGAAAGGCTACATTGTAAAGCATCAATTTCTTTGTAACAACCAGCTAATACGTTATATTATTTATACATTTTATGAATTTGTTAAAATCATAACCACGATTCTGGATTTAGATTCACTTTTGAACCTTTACAATATTATACTCTCATTAAGAAACGAGACAAATTGAATGACTCATAACAAAGACAATTAAATTTTGTTAATAAAATGCACTCGCTTATATAATATTACAAATTAGCACTTCTAAAGAAAGAAAATGTTTTAACAATATTTTAAAAAAAAATTTAATATTTCTTAATTCAAATAAATTTCTAAAATATTTCCAGATAATGAAAACAAAAGCATCACATGTCAAATTGTAGTGACCTGAACAAAGCATATTTTTTGATTGCACTAGTTTAACAATATCGTATTTTTTGTTAAAACAAACATTTAAAAAAATAGTCTCGTCATAGAATATTAAAAACAGAGTGGCCACAAAATTTTCATTTTCATTTTCCCTGACTAAAATCCAAAATTCCCTGACCAAAACTTACTCGTTAATGCATATGAATTTTTTTTTTGTCATAATGAAAAATAAAATAACAATTGCAATTAGAAGCTTGGCAAAACACTAGATTTTGTTACGAGTCTAGCTCAAGAGGATTGGGGATGGAGCTGCTAGCTGACTTTTTGCAAAATGCATGAATAGCATTTTGCTTATATTCGGGAAAATTTCCCTGACAATTCCATGACGTCCATGACCACGTTTTCCCCCCTGACTTCCCTGACCTATGGCCACTCTGAAAAACTATGACAACCAGATCTTCATTAATATGCGTTTGTGTCGTACTTCAAGACCATCAACCTTTTACTGAATTTTCATTACAACAGCATTATTTCAGCATTCTGTAATGCGGTGCTATAAACATGACAGGAATATCTTTTTAATGCATTTCCTTCCAAAACCAATGTCTTGTTGAGACAACAATGCAACCATGGCGGGTTCCGTAAAGGGCTTTAAGAACCTCTTAAGCTTGTTTGGGCTCTGGGCTTACGGGCGTGTGACAGCCCCGCTACAAATGAGCACGGGCAATTAAGCAGGGCTCGTTAGTATTCATTGCGCTTCGCCTAGCCATTGTGCTCAGAGGAAGTGCTGCTCCGGTACTTCCGCTTTTGCTACGACGTACGCGAGGGGCTTCGGAACACATCCACGTACCTCACTTAATCACTCGACAAATTAAGAGCGCAGTTAAAGTAGGGGGCCACGACTTCCCATCCCTGGCGTCACCAGGGTCCCACCGCTACAAAGTGCTTGGGCGCCCCCATTTTTCATCATTTGCTGATTCGGAGGCCCATTAGCAGTCCCTTCAGACAATTACCCCAGAAAGTCGTTTGGCACCGAACGTTGCATGCAGATTAAAAGCAACGCGCCACTTAATTAGGAATTCAAAATAATAAAAAAAATACATGAAGAAGAAAAAAATGCGAAAACGCGACAGGCAACCGCAGCGCGGTTACCGAAAATTGCGGAATTGCGGTGGTGCCATTTTGTGATTACTGCAATCACGCACCCGTCACAACGGGCTTTTTTTTCCTAATAGCGCCATTAATTAAAACTTTTTTTTTTCAAATGTAGCCTACTGTATGAGTATAAAGAGGAGCTGCAGGTTCGATCATGTTGGTTGCAGTATTGTGGCAAATCAGTTATGATGAATATTTTTTTTTGATTTTACTAAACGCCCAATGACAAATTCCATCACTAAAATGAAGTGGAGAGACTCGGTAATGCTTCTTTGCATGCATGTCTTCAAGCAGCTGGGAAATGATGAACTCCCAACCACTTGAAGACATGCACTCCCACTTGAAGACTTGCATGCGAAGAAACATTCCATCACTCTCTATAGCGAGGTGTTGTTGGAAGTAGGCTACATTTAGAACTGGATTAATTTCTAAAAAACTGGAGAGTGGCACCATCAACAACACCCTCTTGTTGAAATCTTTGCCAAGAACCAAGGTGGCAGCCAAGGAGATGCTCATCTTCTTTACGCCATTTTGGATGGGAAGTTTTCATGTGCGGTACCAATTTGAGATTAGCGCAGTCAAAGTCATGACAGTTTTCAATTTGACTTCAATTACTGATAAATTATAGATTATTGGTTTTATAAAGTGAGTGGAAGAGAAATAGCATCATATGCAAAACAGTGAAATTTTAGAGACATCTTAAAACCGGCCTTTCAGTCACCATGTCCCAAAAACGAGACCCACATTTAAAGTGTATAGGGGAATAGGCCCTCTTTGACATAGTAATATTAATGTACAGTATATATTTTTTTCATTTTCCAAAGTTTCAAAAATGTAGGATAAGGGAATCATAATGCGTGACTGAGAGGGTTAACAGCCTGTTACCTAGCTCTCCTTCATAACGACTGTAACAAGATGTAACAAAGATGGTGGTCAAGAATACGTAAACAGACATACTGTAAGATAACAGCTTGGGCATCTCTTTAAATTCTACCTAAATTTTACCTGTTAAATTTTATAAAATTAATCATCTATGTCAGTAATTAAAATCAAATTGAAAACTGGCTACTTAACCAAAATGGCGTAAAAGGGGATGAGCATCTTCTTTGCTACCATCATGGTTCCATGGGCAAAGATTTCAACGAGAGGCATTGTTTTTCCAAATAATTACAACAACACAGACATAATTCGATGCTGCGAAATCAGGTATTCATCACATGACGCTGCAAGTGCCCGGATGAAAAACCTGTCTGAAAGCCAACTGCGCATGCGTAGCGAGCTAGTGGCAACATTTTTAGGTATTCGTCATCCCTTCCCCTCTCATTTGCATGACAGGTCCCTGGACGGGCCCAGATTGCGTCAATTTGCAAATTAGGAAGGTGCATTTTGTTAGAGGGCAGATATGATAGTGCGAAGAACTTCGCAGTGATAAATAGGGCCATACTAGATCATGTTGGAGCAATACGAATCTGCATTTATTAGCCACCGCCATGAATAATGAAGTGTCGGCAAGAAGGATTTATGGCGTTCATTTCGTAGTTCGTTTTTTATTTAAAAAATTTAGATCAACTGGAGAAGTGAGCGTATCAATTATTAATCTCGTTAGCGCGAGGCGCCTTAAAGTAGAGTGCCGCAAAGCTGTTATGGTCTCTTACGAACTTCACACTTTGCGGCTATTAAGAATTCCCAAAACGCTTCCATTGCATCGTTTGACCATATTTCAGTCAAGAATTCAACACTTTTCGCAAACTTTCAACTTGCAGTAATTTCCGCAAGTACCCAATAAAGTTTCTTTCCCACGTTTTAGCATTCATTCAGCAACCTTCTCAAACATCAGGCGCGCCAGTATACAATTCCTTCCTCAAGTTTCAGCAGGAATTGAAATTCCTTCCCTAAGTTTCCCGTTTGTATTCAGTAATTTCTCCAAACTTCAAAAAAAATTTCAATAATTTACTCATCATTTACACATATTTCAGATAACATTGAATAACTTCCTCGAGTATTTTCCATATCCAGAAAACTATTCTCCAACGTTTCTCGAATAATTCCGTAGTATCCTGTACCATTTCTTCAAAGAAACCTCCATAAATTTCCTCATTTATCTAAAACTTCAACTTCTCCCTAAAACCATATAACTAATCTCAACTTTTGAGTAATTTTGCAATTAAAACTATGCTTCATTAAATCACTTTTGATCAAGATCCACCCACTAAGGGTCGACTGCACCAACAGGTTAAGAATAACCTAGGGTTAACCTACTGTGTAACTCTAGGTTAACCCACCGTTGTATTGCACAAGCATGGGTTAGGTTAAAAAATGAAGAGAAAGGTTAACCCAGCCAGTAGGCAGGGGCTATAGGTTATTATAGGAAAACCAACATGGCGGACACTACAGATGAATCTGACGAAGCTAGTGAATTGTGCGTGCTACACCACCTGGTCACACAGACAGGATGCGCAATCTGGTAGCATTGGTCCAAGTTTGTTACTTTCCCGACCTCCATTTAGGTTTCCAGCAGGTTAACCATGAGTTCCATAACCCTGGGGATATATTTCATCAAGAGTTAATTGGTGCAACACAAAATCTAACTCCAAGGTTAACCTGGAGTCTAATTTTAACCCATGGTTAGTAAATTAAACCTCAGATTTTAACCTAAGTTGGTGCAACCGGTCCTAAATCACTTTTTGTAAAACTTAACTCGTAAGTATGAGTGAAATTTGTTTGAATCCAAATAGATTCCCCTTTCCCCAGCATTTTTGAATGTGCTCTGATGTGTTCATTCTTGTTTATACCATACTAGTATTTTGCTTTGTATTGTTGTTGTATGTCAGCGTCCTCTATATGTCTGGCGGCATCACACCCAACAGGAAATTAGGTAAACAGGCTGGCAAAATGGAGAGCCATAAAGTGTGCCTGGTCGTTCCCAGCGGAACATTTATCAAGATGAATTTTAGGCAAAAATGTCAGCCTCTGTTGTGTGCGCGCTCACTACAGCGTCGACGTGCAAATTTGATTAATTTAAAAGCCCAGGCACCTATTTTGGCAGCTTCCTAATTAAATTCTCTCCATTTCCCTCGTTTTCAGCTTGGCTCATTGACGAGCACTTCCCTTTCCAGGAAACTCTCGAACCGTCGATGGATCAGATTGAGACACAAACGCAAGCAAACATAACAAACTTCCAACTTCCAGGGTTCCCCCAGAAATTTCATTTTAAACTTCCCGGACTTTTCCAGGTTTTTAACAACATTCCCTTGACAAATGACAATGTCAAAAATTGGCATATTTTTCAAAATCGACCAAGGAAAATATTTTGCAATATTTACTAATGTCAATTTTGAAAACTTTGCATGAAATTTTGTATTCGTAAAATGTAAAATGTTTTGAAAATGTGTCTTCAGAAAACGTGGGAAATTTTGCAATGTTGTCCTCGAAAACACCTTTTTATGCAAATTTACCTATGTTAAATACTTTTTTCCCCCTGCATTATTTTAGTCTTTTTTATGTTTTATGGTACATTAAATCAAACGCAGTTATGTAAGCTGTTATGCAACTGTAGCCTATATGACAAATTAAGAATTTCCAATTTGAAAATGGGAAATTTACAAAAAGGGAATTGAAATTAATTCTTATTGTAAGATCATGAGATCGAGAATCCGCAATTTGATTATGTTGACATTTGAGAATCCGTTTCAAAAATATTACCGACTATGATATCTAAATGATCAAAAATCAAATATGGCGGCATTCTGGAGATGCATCAGTAATATGATGGATGCAGAAATCAAATCCCACTCTTTTTAGTGCACTGCATTTATAGGTTTACAAAAAATAAAAATAAAATAACTTAGGTATGCAGAGAAAACTATCACAAAATTCAGTTCTGAACTATATTATTCGAAAAGTGCCTTCCTCATTTTCCATACTAAAACCATTTGGATAAGCAATCGTAAAGCGAAAACCCATTAACGAGGTTTAGGGAGCAATTTTCCCTTTAAAAACGGTATATTAAACAGGTTGTCGGATATGATTTCAACAGTTTTTGCTATGAAAGAAGAAAACTTGCGCAGAAGAAGCATTTATATGCAAATCTCTTTGGAGGTTCTTTCTGGAAATCTACATCGAAAAGAATATAATAGTCAAATATGTATTCGCTGAAACGCACATGATGAAAATGTGCACAAAAGGAGCTTTTTGAATACAGTTAACAATTTTAAAAGGTAATAATTCAGCATCGTAGAGGAATTTTTCTTTATGTTAATTTTCATATGCTACGCAATAGCGCCCAACAGGCAAAATTTTAGGTGAGAATTTGGTTTATATTTTACGATGTCTATAGACATCAAAATTTTTATTGTTAAGTGCAAAAACGATTCATATTTTTGCACCTTTTTTACCGCTTAGTGCATGCGCATAACTTAATGCTTAAATTACCTAAAAATATTAAATAAACGAGTGAAAATACGCGCTTAGAAATAATAGATTTAAACGAAACAAATTTATCTTAATAGTTGAGGAGGGAGGAAAGGAATTGGATAAACATTTTTATTGGCTTCAACAGAAGAACCCTTCAATGTCATTACCATCGCTGCATGGCATCTTCAGGGAAAATTTAACAGATCTTTCTTGAATTCGTAAACATCATGACCATGAAATAACACCAAAAAAAATCTATTTTTACTGTATTTTTGAACTTCTGCACAGCTGTAAAAACCATATAGACAACTATCGAAAAAAGCTAACCAAAAATGATTCCAACTACACTTCAACGGATCATCGTTTACCGACATGAGCTCATACGCAATGTGATCAGGAGGCGCCACATCGACTCGCATCACTACAAATCAGTCTCAAAAAGACTTTCGAAGCATTTGGCCACATGGATGACCATCTTTGCAATGGACATCAACACAGGGTTAACTGCAACAAAAAACAACCACTCTGACCTTCGGGCGGCGTTGCGCTGGGCCGAGGCTGGCGCGGCGCTGCGGGTGGAGGATTTCGCTTACAAGTCCGATATGCCCACGGCAACCACCACAGCAGGTACAGCATAGTTGCCGCTAGGAGCGCTCCATCGCAAGACAGCTCCTGGGGGGACTGCGCGGCCATCCGAAAGCGGAGTTCCACGGAAATCGCTTGACCGCGGACGGGGCCATGGCACCCATGGAGGGGGGTGACCGTGCTTGAGCAAGACGAGAGTTGATATCACAAAGGTCGTCAACGAGGTCGTGGGAAACAGAGTCTTGCAGTGGACGAAGCATTGGTCAGGCTGGGCCTCATGCGGAATAAATCTGCAGGAAATTCGCGACAGAACCGACTCCCTGTTATTAACTAAGCGGATGGAACCACTGGCGGAAGTCTGTCTTCGAGCGATTGCCGTGCCGCTTTCTGTCGTTGCTGGTTAATAGTCAAGAACTTGTGGGGATATGGGTTCACCAGGGCACTGCATCTAGTCTACGTTCAAAAATTACGAAATTGGGCATTCATTCTTTGGATTTAAACATATTGGTATGAAGAGGATGAAGATAAGACATCGCCAATGAATGGAAGCTTACAGGAACTTCTCCCTTTGAATTCCAGCATTTCAGAAAGCGGATGAAATCTCTGATCAAGGTCATCGGCCAAGAACCTGACGGACTAACTAGTCAATTCCATGACGACGTTGGCAGCAGAGTAAAACGGGTATTGGAATTTAGACAAGTCAGTAGACAGAAGAAGTCTCAAATCGTCGAGTAAGTGTGCCAGCTCGTGCGTCTTGCTTTGCAGGAAACCGACTAATTCCAGCAAGAATGTGCCGCGACAATCGACGGGCCACTTAGGATCCTCATCAAGAGCATTTGGGTGAGGAAACGGAAGCGATTATGTCCCTGCTCCGCCTTTCGCCGAGCATCAACTAAGCATCATCACCATCACCTTATCACTTTTCCGCGCATCTTTCCAAACAATTTCACTTTTTGAGAGGCATTAAGTGGGTGAGGTTGGATGTGGGAATGTCTTTGTTATTTCTTCTACAATAGCACCGCTGTGCTCCTGAATGCTGATTAAAGGAGCACCGAGTCAACATTAGCCGAGAAAAAAAAGGAGTGAATTTGAGCAAGCGTGGGTAATGACAAGTTTGATGAAAATTTCCAAAGATGAACTCTTCTAAACTTTGCACTTCCGATACTCCACGACTAGCCGGCACAAACACTTATCCAATCACGGCAATGCAGAAGTGGCAGTGCTACGATAGAGTATTCCCTGCTCTTTTGGTATTCCATTTCTTAGATGTTGCTAGATCAAGCACTTTTATGGCACTTTAGCTCGTATCCTCGGCGCTATAAGTGAATCCAATACGCGTCGTATTCCAAAAGCAGTCTTCTTGGATAACAGGGACACTTGGACACAGCAATAAATTTAGCGCATAGCGTTTGCGGCAATTCACTGACACTCAAGACTCGGATCTTTCCACTTTTACCGTATCCAAAGGACGATATCTACCGAGTGGATTGAGATATGAGGCAGATACTGCCGAATTTAAGGCAGGGTTGATTTCTGGGGCTCGCCCCTCTTTATCACACAGCCCACATACGCACAAAATTTAAGATTTACAACCTGGTACACGCACTAGTAGTTCCAACGACTGACCAATAGCACACGATCAGCTTTGTAGTTGGCAGTCGAGCCTCTGCGACTGATTGGCTGATTTGTTTTCAAGATTTCCAAAGGATTGTTGCATTTGCCAGTTTGAAGAAAAAAATTGACTTGGCACAGGATTGAAGAAAATCCTCCAATCCCGACCAGTGCGAGTCTGCTGATAAAGAAGCCACTAGTTTCTAATGCCTACCAATGCATTATGCAAAGTACGTCGATACCGAGGATCAGTACAGAAAGCTGTTTACTCAACCTACCAGCTTAGCAGGGATTCTTTACATTCAAGACGTGCATCTGAACGTGCAAACAAAATCTCCCAGCTCTTGAAAGCTTCCCTCGTCTCCGAACATCTTACGCTGCATATTCCGTTAATCATTCGGCATTTTCAATGCAAACACTAATTGGTTTACGCCAGTCAAATGATCAATCCATGCATGCTAAGCCAGTATTGTCCGACAAAACCACGGCCGCGGCAGTTGTGACGGGGATTAGTGCAACTACGAGGGCTGCCAGCAAGGCCAAATGCGGATAAGCGATGCCATGCTGATCTTTCAGGAATACAATATTCATTTTCATTCCATCTTCAGCGAACCATGCCTTGGCAAGGATGAAACATCTGCTGCCATGGCAATTGTGGTTGGAATCCAGAGCGAAACCAGCAGACCGAGAAGCGCTTCAAGTGGTGCAGCGACTCCGACGCCTGTAGCTTTTCAGCTTCATGCACGATGAAAGTTTAATTTCACACGGAAGAGTGCAAATTAATGGCCAATTTGGAGTGTTTATGGTCTTGCACTGGGTGGCTGTGCGGCTAATTCTAAAACCGGGATTCCTGCCATCCAACTGCGCAAAGAGACATGGCAACAGCACTGGACAGCTGAGCTCGCAATAGTAAAAGCAAAATAATTCGTGCGATACATTGGGTTGAGCATGCAAAAGCAATCGGAGTATCTAGCAATTCGTAGAATCAACATGCAAGAAAAATACGACAAGGCCACGGCAAAGCCTATCTTAGCATGCTAAGGCAAATTGAATGTTGGTCAATTGCACGTGAGCCATTAAGCTTTTAAGAATCTAGACAAAATACTCAGTGCCATTCAAAATTGCAACGCCTGGGGAACCCTACCAACTGCGGGGAAGATGAGCTTTCAGTCTGCAATGGAAACTTTCAGAATGGTTTCGTGCAATTCCAAAACTAACTTGACGAGTTCTGTATGGTCTCCAAGCCCATCGAGCCGTCCAATAAAGAAAACAAAAAGCCGGCATCGAGGACCTCAACGGGTACGCGAGAGCACTAGGCCACAAAGCACTTTAACACTTCCATTAGACTCTTGCACCGTAAACTCCAAAACGCAATGGAGCGGAAAGGCTTCTTCACCTTGAGGGCAATGAAAAGACAGTTGGCACTGCGGTAGCGCCGTCTCCACGCGCGAAAACAGAATGAATGCAATTGGTCATCTGGTCAAGTATTCATAGCCTTGTCGGGTAATGGGCACTTAGCACGTTCGGTGTGGCATTGTTCAAGTCGTCAAACAGAGCTGCCGACTTCCACAATGGTTATCACAAAATGGACATCAAAGTCCAAAGTCCATTCATATGTCTTTCGACATATGAATTTGTTGCAAAAGCGTTTTCGTCAACAGTTCGAAAAGTCAAGTAACCGAACTGAGCTATGCATTTTTTCAAAAGCCAAAGAGACAAATCCGTTATCTTTTACCATTAACAGCCCTTACGGACATTTCACGAACATTAGTCACTGAAGACGGAAATCTGTGTGATGATAAAGTCCAAAACTGCTGGGCTGAACAGATAATCTCTGCCAAAGAAAACGTAATGGTAATCCACTCTTCAGAGAAATTTCACTTCCACTTCTAAGCACTTAAGTTTTGGCAAGGACGAGGCTGGCAGAATGAGTCATCAAGAAATTAATGAAACCCGCGTATCAAGGTCCCTTGCCATTCAACGATTAACGATCATAGCACTCAAAAGGTTATAAGCGCAATACTGTTGATTCTTTATAACCTTTACTGTTGCAAAGAGAATTTGACTGAAAATCACGCTTCGCAGCAGACTGGGCACCATTCCAAATCTGATGCAGCGCAATTCACTAAGACAATAGCTTCCAGAAGAAGTCTTTCCAAGGGAACCTGTAAGAATGTCTGTCCCATATTTCCTTAGTGCACGATATTCATATTTATTAAAGCAGAAATAAGCATTTAGGGCGTTGATGACTGATGAAAGGTCACAGTAAAATGGAGTAATGTTCGGGAGGACGATCTTGCAGCGAGAGGATCAACGCAGGTAACCGATGTTTGGGACAGTTGATCGATGACAGGTTCACTAATTTAACTCTCTTGATCATCGACCATAACAAAAAGTATCCACAATCCAAGACTGTTCAAAAGTAATTTCTCCAGCTTTCTTGCCTTAATCCTACAATACGAGAGCACATTGACCACTTGAACAAAGTCCTTGAAGATAGTTGTTTTGTAAATTCAAATATTATATTTTATCCCCGTAAGTCATTGACTTTTAGAACGTTTGTGGTTTGATTTAAGAAAGTCAACCTTGGAGTAAGCATCCGGCTTTCCATCAGATCGCAAGTGTCCAAACGCGTGCCTATCTAGCATGCGCGCTTCTTCAAAAGGATTGAGCCTTCAGATGGGGTTAAATGAACACACCGACGGGCATTGCCTAAAAGTTTCGAGGGATTCAATCCAAGATTTGTCTTATGGCAAGTCCACGAACCGTATTTAGAAAGTTCCCAATTGTCATTTTATCGTCCCGTGGGATTCGCTTTTCAAGATTCCTGAGGATGGTCATCAAAAGCAGTCTGAAGATTGTTGTACTGATCGCACCGGTCACAGATCACACAACCGGAATCCGTTCCAATACCTTTCGGGAGATATGCCAGTGGCATCGCACTCAAAAAACTACCAGAGATACGCAACTTTCGCGAGCCGGACGCTCCGACAGTCACTGCGCCTCCGCGCAACAACATTCCTCGGCGCATGCAGCTCTACTCCGAAGTCAGCCTCCAACAACCAGCAACTGTTACTTCGAAAGGAAATGAATGGCATGATAGCAGCGAAGGGGAGTAACGCGATAACTGCTCCAAAATCCATATTGGCCGTGCGCACGCTCCAGAATCGGCTTCGGAGCGGCTCCGCCGCAACGCCTAGCGGTGGCGCCATGCGCCGCATTTTCAGCTCTCGCTTCGCAGCGCCGTTCTCACGGCGAACGCCCTATTAATCCGGCATTTCGGCTAATAATGCATTTATTGATTGCTGGATCGGTGGGGGCGATTCCACCGGTGGGGTGGTCCCGAGACTCTCGTCGGAGCACCGTTCTCAGAGGGGATACAAAAGCGCCGAGCCGAGGAGCGCGCTTGAAAAAAGACGACAAAAAGGAGGAACGCAACCCCGAATCCTGAATGGAAAAGTAGCAATGGAAATACGGTATTGCTTCAAGGGGATGAACCGTACACATTTCACGAGAGAAAAAAATCCCATGAAAAACGATAATGACAATGTCTTATTATCTTAAAAGGAAAAGAACAATTTTGTCAACTTCAGCTTGACTAAGAATAAAAAAACAAAGATAACATTTGAATTGAACTTTTTTTTTCTTATATTGGTGGCAATAAATAATTTCGGATATCGAATGTCTGCTACGATAAGTCGTAAACTGTTGATTGGTTTTGTAATAATCAATGTGCTCGATCGAACTTCAGATCAACACTCTCTTAGAATTCGGAGTGATAACCATCCTTGGAATGAAATGTAATGATCGTGCAATTTCTTTCAGTTGCTTGGCTGCATTTTGTTATTATTCAAAACCCGGGAGAATTATAACGACGTTCAGCCGTGATAAACATGCTTTGTTTGGTAGAATGAAAGCTGTTTTGTGGTAAATGCGTGAGGCCTTTGAAAACCGATTTCAGCATCGCCCACGACGCGCGATGTTTTCATAACATCGGTGATTATAGGCGGCATCATTCATATCAATTTCACGGCTTTATTGAAATAAACAGAACTACCAAAGCAAAAACTTCTATGTTGTTTTATATCGTTTTATGGTTTCTGCGTATCTAGTTTTATAGCTAGCTTGTTCCAGCCCGGTCTATAAATACCGCGATTGGAACGAATTATTTGGCCAGTTCTGCAGCCTCCAAAATACATATACTAACGTCATCGAGTTTAATATTCTTGATGCGAACGATGGAACAACAAAACTGATTTTGAAAACGGCCCGTGGGGAAATTGTAATGTGAAATTGAGCCGTTTTGAGATCTAAATCAGGGAAAATAAAAGTCTGATCTCATTTTTTTATTAAAAAGGAAATATTCTTGCGCGAGTATTCGATACATGCATTCAGAGTTGTATTACTGAGCAGTTTTCCCTTCATGTTTCTTTTAGCATAACATTTCCATAAAAACCGTTCGCATAAAAATGTCCTAATGGCATCAATCATGATAAAGAATGTAATTCTAAAAAAAAACTTTTTTGCTACTTTCATAAACATTACTATATATGTAATGCATTTTCCGATCTACAGTAGGCCTACATATAGTTTTAACGGACATATTTGTTGTTGCTGATAAAAATAATCAGTGAAGTCCTGGTTTTATATTAGTATGGTGTCCTGTTAATAAAAACTGTCCCCAGAATTAGCTCATGGCACAGCCTATACGAACTTCAAAGCATTTAGATTTTCTACAACAAAAACATAAATTAACCATATATGAAATGTATCTAAGGTTGTTTTTTTTCCAAGTTTGTCAGTTTTAAATTAAACGAGGAATAATCCCAGGGCTCGCCTTTTCCCCCCAAGTTTGTCAGTTTTTAAATTAAATGAGGATGGGTACTCCCACATTCCTGCCATCTCCCTGAAATTCATCTAAAGATGGATTCCGTGCGCTCCTACCGAGAAATGGGAGATCAAGATGCAAATCTGGAGCCTCGCCAAATCCTCCCTTTTCTTTAGCTCCGTAATTAATGTTTAAATTACAACTGCGGTGATAATTCGCCGAAACCCTAGCTATAGTCCCCCGCACCATAGCGCAAAATGGTAATTCGTAGTTCAAAGCAAACACGGGCAAAGAAAACATGCATCAGAGTCTGCTCATCGGGCGAACCAATGCTGTCAGACATGACATCCCGAGAGCAATCCACCCCCTAAAAAAGCCGCGTTATTTACCTGTTCACGTACGCGAGAATCCCTGGGGGAGATGGTGGTTCTTTTTCTCTTCCTTTCGCCTAAGAAAAAGGCAAATTTGGTCGTTATCGGCATTCGGTCGTCGTTTTTGCGTTGCATCTCCTTATCGTGAAGCACTGACTCAAATTGGGCATGAAATCGAGCGCCAGTGCTGTCGCGCGCTAGAGCTGGGGGAAAAGGGGAATTCCCCCGCATCCTCCCCCCCCCTTGCAGTTGCATAATGCAGGCAAATGCCCCGGCGTGCTTATTGGAAGCGGTAACGGTGGCCGTATCTCTCCAGCCGTTATGATTCGTTGGCAGATATGGGCACGAAAGGTAATCTCCCCTCATCCTCGCTTCCATTCGAACGAAGCTTATTAGGAATTTGTCTAGCTCCCAAACAGGCCATCAACGGCAAATGACGCCATGTTTATGGGTCCTTTTTCCCGGGTGGGCGCAAGGCGAAAAGTGATTTCGACGGAAGCATCGAAATCCGCGTCGTGCATTCTTTAATTTCGCCACGACGATAACCGAAATAAACGTTCTTCCTGCTGAGGACACGGGCGTCCATCGGGCGAATAACGGCCTTTCTCGGGGGTCACTATGGCGCCCATAAACCTGTCCCTATAGCCAAGTGCCCTCCGATAGACTACCATCTTTTCAAGTGCATGTTTTTGTTTTCATATGTACCGATAAATCTTGTTGATGGAACGGCCATGTGCGCCAATGATTGGCGGTACAGCGTGACCGAGCTGCTGGTTTAAGCATTCCTAAAATCCCCATGGCGGATTTTTCGGGGGTCACTATGGCGTCCATTGTAACGATGTGCGATAGCCCGATCGTAGAAGTACCAAGGGTAATAAGGATACTAAAAAGAATAACCCACAAACTATAACTAGAACGAAAGAACTCTTTATTACTAACTGTAATGCAACCGCATACTTCCAAATTCTCAAGTAAGGGGCGAACTTCTCGCGAACAAATACGAAATATAAAACAAATGTTGCAATAGCGCAAAAGCTCAACTAGGGTTCAGGGTTGCCTCACAGCAATTCCCCCCTTAGCTAATACGCAACCATTAAGATGCAAGGCGCAAACACAATCCGAACAAGTATAACCTCGGCTCACGTGCCGCACAAGTTTCATCCAACCAAAGAGTCCTTTTGATGTCTGTTATATACTAATCGGTATGCCCTATGACGTAAGTCTAATTGTGCAATCCGGTAGTCTATCGGAGGACACTAGCCAAGTGCCCTCCGATAAACTACCATCTTTTCAAGTGCATGTTTTTGTTTTCATATGTAGCCTACCAATCAACTTGTTGATGAAAAGGGATTATCTCTTAGTGAATGGCGGTACAGGGTGACACCGACTGTCATAACCCACGACCTCATGGTCCGTAGACTGACAAACTACAGTTCTGGTAATGTGTAGCGTATCCTCAAAGATGTCTGGGGTTCAGCCAGAACTATAACCAAAATTCATAACCTAAAAGTCTCCAAGTTTGTGGGAGGTAGCAGTTTTAAAAGTGAGGAACCAAAGAATGTGAATGAGCAGCTGAATCTTATTGAATTAGCATATCATAAAAACATTAAACATGAAACTCAAAAGCAAAAGGAAAATCAAAACAAATCAAAACAGGGGATACCAAGCCCAAAAAATAAAACGAAAAATGAATTAAATGATCGAATCAGGAAATTTTAAGTACAGTAGAACTCCAATTATCCGAACTCCGAATATCCGAATCGCTTTCAGAAAATAGATTTAAGGTGGAAACATACATACAGGTACAATGAACATGTAGGCCTACTGTGATTCGCATTGGCTGCCCAAAAAAGGATCAAGACATTCAAACACCTTACTTTGACCGAGATGTTCCGCAAACAATGACTTTCATTTACAATGCACTTGAACTAATGTACAGCACTTGTAAGTACATACGCTATTTGACATGTAAAAGTGTTGCCTTTTCATTTAATTAATTAAAAATGCATACAGTACCGAAAATAAGCTCTTTTTCCTTAAAATACATAATATTTGTACCCTTTTTTCAGAAAAAAATCCAATTATCGGAATTTTTGATTATCCGAATGGGGTCCGGTACTGTACTGTACTGTAGACTTCGTGTGTTAGTTTTTGTTTCAGACTTTGCTATCAGTTTATTGTTCGAAGACAAGAGTGCAACAATTTTTGAAACAAGGTAATTTTAATAAGGTCACAATGGAGTGGAATGACGATGCTTTGCCAAAACTTTAAAAAAATCGCAAACAAAATTATCAGAAGAAGCAAATTTGCCAGGCATTGTTTGAAAAATGGCCGGGGAATAAACTGCATGAAGATATTCGTTTCAAATATGGAAAACGTGATGGAACCAGCTAGCAATCAGTTTTTTCAGACATCATTCACCCATTTCCCTATATTCCTTAGCTATCAGACCAAATGTCGCAAAATGCATTTAATAACAAAAAAAGCAAATACGACCGTACCTCTGAAACAAAAGCATTTGCAAATATTTGCATTACTTTTTTTTAGTTTTGTTTTCCCATTGGATGCATGTGCAGGAAACGTGCTGCAATGAGACAGGGCAGCAGCCTGTCGTGGAAGCATCATGAAACAATAATGCAAAAATCAATAAAATAAAACCAACTCATGAATTACACCAGGTTTAAAACAACGACAAGCCCTAGCCAGAAAAAAGTATCAACAGGCCCGATTTTTGGTTGAACAACCGGCACGACCGCAGCCAAAAACGACGCCATTTTGGATGAATTTGCAGCAGCAGAAAGGCAATAAAAAGCGAGAATTTCGACGGAATTCGCGCCGCATTTTCGGCAAAATGGATTTGCCATTACGCCAGCATCAAAAGCCCGCACCTCCGTCCAATTTTTGGCGTGCTGAAATGGGCCATCAACCGAAAATGACGCCATTTTTATAGTTGCTTGCTCAGGAAGGGGTTTAGGACACGCTAGCAACGAAGGCCATCAATGCCCGAGAGAGATAAAAACAACATCATCTAGGAGCATAAAAGGGATAAAAATTCAAATCTAGTTAAAAACGCGCACGAAGATAACGGCCGAAGCGCCTGAAAAGTTGGATGAAATTAAATTCTGCAAGAAGTTACATCTATAGAAGCGTGGCGCATCAACCTCTTAACGGCATCAGACCGGATGCTCTGGCTCAGAAAAATATGTTTGCCGAATGGGCAAGCGAGTCTTAACAGACTGTTAAACCCCAACTTGGAGTTACTGTCTTCGCTACACGGCCAACTTGCAAACTAGTTTCAGAGTGGAAATTTACTGGTTTAAAACTATGGAAGCCAACTTATTCAAACACGCATATAGCAAGTAAGTGTTAACCTTTCATCCGATGATAAATTGCTCGTAAACTGACAAGTTTTAGGCAATCGCTCGTGCCATATGTATTTATTGGCCATAAAATTATCCCCTCGATAGTCCATTGAAGCATCAGCCAGCTAACAAATGAAGGGTATAGTTTTGAAAATCTGATGACTTTATTAATATTGCAGTGCGACCAATTGATTGTTATATTGGACAGGCAGTTGTACATCCTGCCTCTTTTGGCTTTTTCACCTTCATCTCCATGATTTCAGATGTCTTCCATAGATGGAAAATTGTTCGAACATCTGAAAACATGTGCAATAACCATAAGGCAGCTTCAATTGTTCTTGATGATAAAAATGAAAGATGATGAAATCTAATGCAGCATTGTCTTTTAAAAGGCGGTTTTGTTTTATCTTCCCTCGAGAAACCTCGCTGAACATACTTTGTGCTAACCTTGATTCAGCCTTAATGATTCCTTCGATTTTTACTCAATTTTTGTATTACAAAAAGTATTGGAAACCATGACATCCGAGTTTGACAATGCACGTCAAGAATTTGGGCCAAGATAACAGCCTGAAAACTTTCATCACAAAACCATCCAAGACTCATTAGTGTTCTACGTTATATTTGGCATGGATTTAAGTCTTCATATTACCAATGATGCCAGCTGTGAAAAAGAATCCGCAGCAATAGCAGTTTGAAAAAGAATGACAATGGGTTTCAATACATTCCCGCTGAACGAGTCATCTGACAAATTTCGTACAATTCTGAACAGCAGATTCCAAAGATGCGTGGGTTGACAAACCAATATGAAGAAAAGATGCACTTGCTGAAACTCAATGGATTTCAAATTACTTTGATGGAACAGATAGCGCGTAACTCTGCATGTCAAAAAGCTCCTGGAATCGAGCCCATGAACTAACGATAACTCCAAATTGTTAACCATTTCATGGTATAGGCTACATAAGGGCCGGCGATTCAAAAAAGACGTCCTCATCTATTGGGGGTAAGGGGGAGGGCAGGGGGAAGGAGGGGGGGTTAGCCTAATTCGGGGATTCACTCCATAAAAAAATGCCAAATAAAACCAGTTTCCAAAGTAAAAGAGAAATTGAGCGCAATATCGCATTGATCATGTGTTATAAATTGAAAAAGTCAGTAAACAGGGTGCCTCCAGTCCGGAAAAATCTGGAAAAATCCGAGAAATTAAAAGCTCAGGGTCCATTTGCAAACTTTTTTTTCTCCCAGTATAAATTCGCAAAATTTTCAACCTTTTCCGGGGTCATCTTTACAAATTTGTCCACGTTTTCCCAAGTACAAATCTACAGCATTTTCGAGTACAGATTTTTAAGATTTTCAACAGTTTCCGAGGAGAGATTTTTAAAATTTCAGCATGCAACTAATCAAATGTTCAGCATTTTCAATGAAAACCCGATCTTCCAACTTGAGATAATTCTCCAATGAACGTTCTCACTGTGCTAAAGAGAATTTATTTGATAATATAAATGCTATGCAATGTACATGTATACCACTGCCATCTGAATAAAATAATGGGAAAAAATTTGATTCTAGAAGAGCATTATACCGATTGCTTACATCAAACTACTTGATCTTCGCAAAAAGAAGCCATTACTTCGTCATGGCTGCAGCAAGGCATTATATTCTGAAGCAGAAGATTGTTCCAAATCCAGAAATCGACAAATATAAATGTACTGCAAATGTCGCCATAATCCTCGACCAGATGTTGGCCACATCTTATAGGCTAGTACAGATTCCCTATAGGAAATTAATAGAGAAGCGAAGAGGCCTTTCAAGAGCACGACAACTTCAAAATTAAACTGCAGGTTGAATATTAGAAACGAACAAAGGAATCACTGCATTTGCTTTCTTCAGTGCAACTTCGAAGATTCTGTGAACTTCACAGTATCCACAGTATGCCGACTCCGGGTGTTTCGGTATGGAAAGCTCTCTAGGAAAGCATGCTAGCAGCGCCGCGTGGCGTTGCCTTAGTAAATCAAAAACGGCTATTCCGCCCACGTTATTACAACACTGTTTGAAGTCGGAAAATGGCGTATTTAATATTTGAGAATGAAATTAATACTTTTATTTAATACAATGCAATATACACGCTTGTATGTATATACATAATTAATAAATGGCAGCGCCACAATAGCGTGTGATACGCCATTCACTTTTTTTTTCAACAGGTATTGCACTGCTACCTGTTGGAAAAAGTGAATGGCGTACGTATTACACGATTTCGGACATCGATTACAGCAACATATAAGATGATACCAAAGAATTTTTTTAGACAAAACTTATTGTGTTTTAAGTGCACATTCATAATCGGCATAAAAAATGGGATCTCCATTTAAAATGACAAAGGGACCCCCCGGATCCCTCATAATGGGACCGGTGGGCCCCTTCATTCTTGCATAATTTAAAATGCAAGTTGTTATTATTACTCTTGTATTCTGATGACTTTTACGATTTACTATTTATTTTAAAAGATGTTAAACAAATTATGATAAACGGAACACCGGGTTTATCGTGATACCATTAATGATCAGGTGGCTTCTTGCGTCCGAATGATATCCCAAGTCTCCTGCAACGATTCCTTCAGTTCTGGTCAAGCTGAGTTAAAAGGTTGAGGCGGACCGGAATACATTTGATCAAACTGCCTCTTTTGTCAAACAGCGCGCACAGGATGTTGGCCACCGCCATCGGATGTGAAAAATCAACACTAAAATAAAACAACGCTGAACCCCACCTTCCATAGCTGTTTATCATCCTGTCATATGCTAAGCACGTTCGATATTCTTGGGAATAAAAACATCCATAAGACTGTTTGGACAGTTGCCATCCTAAACTCAACAACAGAATCAACAAGACGAGTAATGAATGAAGAGCGCTTTGGCAATGATGGACTTGGGGAGGGCTCCAGACTTCACTTAGGGCAAGGGATCACCGGTGATGAGGATGAGGAGATGAGGGAATTGCGGTACCCGTCCATTAGTTAAAGGCAAGGTCGTCGAGCCATCAGATCAGACGATTCTGCTCGATTACGTGTGCATTCTTTGATTTTCATAGCTCGAGGTGACACGGTATATTCTCATGGGTGAATCTTAAAGCCGGTCAACGACAGTCTTTCAGCCAATTCTGGTGCTAAAAGTCAGGCTTTCATGGTGTCCATAATTCACAAACCCGGCTTATCTGCGCTTAGCCAGTGCACACAGAGGTCATGCATTTTCAATGAACTTCATGAATATTCAATAGCCAGAGACGTGCATTGGGGAAGTTCGCTCGATGCAAAAGGGGCTTCTAGGTGCACCATGCATGATGACGAATGGTAAACGCAGGGTTTTGCGATTAGCCAGTGTAGTAAATTCCCCCTACCATGACCCACAGAATAACTCATGTCCTCAGATAAGCGAGGTTTTTGGGATTAAGGCGCTATCTGCCATTAACCATAGAGCTTCTACAGTATATTGCTCCAGTGTAACACCTGAATAGAGAAATTCTACAAAAACAAAACGACCCTATCGAAATGAAGAAAAAAAAAAGACATCACCCATCTGTAGTTTGATAAGTAAAAATATAAATTGTTGCAATAAAGAAGACAATAATTGCTAATATGTAGTGAAACGACTGTTTCAACAATCAAGTATTGTTTATGACAATAACTATGTCATGTGACATCGACAAGACATAGTCGATTTGGGTTTTATGTCTTCTATATCTACTCAAAACAGCCAGAATCGTTATAACACATTGTGCATATCTCTCATAACATTTTTTCTGAAGAAACCTGCATAGGCCTATAATCTTATTTCAGTTCCTATTTTCAGGAAGAGACAAAAAATATTAACAATGTATTCCACCAGTGGTAAAAAAATGCGTAAATGACAAACAGCTGATTGTTCTTAAATAAGTAGTAAAACTTTGCAAGTCTTTTCGGCCAAGAATAGTATTATAGTACATGTAATTCTGTTTTCAGGCAATATAGTTACTCAATTGAACTACATTTGCCTGTCAAAGTAACAGTGTGAAAAATTCTTGTTTTTTAACATGTGCAGAATACTTGTTTTTCAGACTGAGAATGATTTATTCCTTTTGAACTACAGCAAACAATCTGAAATTTATGCAACGACATTATGAAGTGGGCACAGCCGTTTGGTCTGAAATCATTAGTAAAACAGCGCTGATTTATTATTCCCAGAGATCTGTCACAAAATGTAATAATCCTGAAACACCGGGGCCTGTCGCGGTGTGAAACACAGACGACAGCACACATAAGTGCACTGATTTAAGACCACAACGAAATCCCGCACATTTACAACTGGAAACCATTATGTCAGCATCGGGTAATAGGGAAACGGCTGACTTCCTCCGACAAAAGACATAGGACCTTGTTGATGAACAACTCAGAGACCCATAAATCCTTATTTTTTAATTGGACCAATGTAGTGGCATGATTTAATGGCTCCAATTCCCCATCTATAAAAGGTTTTATTGCTGTCTGAGAAATGACTTTGCTCAATGGAGACACGATAAACTGGGCTGCGACTGTCATACTAATATCATTCCGAGTTGACTGCAAATCAATAACGGAAACGAATTAGACAATATCGCGTGTATACATTCTGATAACAAAAATTGTGCAGCACATGTTCATTATACATATGTACATGTTGGTTACTGCCCGTACATAGAAAAGTAGTGATATAGAGGAATCTCTAAAGACGCATTAAAACCACGGATATTTCCGAATCAAGCTGACAACATGTTGAATTTCAGATGGTCTAGGACTGTTTCTCATATAAACTTGTTTTATTCATAGATATATAGATATTAATAAACGTTATAAGCTTCATGGCATTGTGGAAAACATATAGCCAAGTGCAAAAACACGTTACAGCTAGTCGATCGAGTACAAAACGAAATTAATAACTATTAATAACCTGCTTCAAGCGCCGCCGAGTGACGATTACTTATTCAAACTATCTCATGTTTGAGACGCTCTCAAGCAGCGATGCATGCAATCTCATCTCTGTCTGCAGATGCGCTCTTTTCCAACACAACAATACCAGATCTTTGTACCATCAAACCTGCCAACGCAACATTGCGTTTAATTGCGATTTTCAACTCATTTTCGAGCACTCGTTAATTTGATTATACTGGTTTCAAACAGCGTAATATCGCTTGGCGTCTCATTATATGAAGATGATTAGTCAGGTACACGGTTTACTGAAATAATAGTCACGAAATTATGCTAGAAGATTTTTTTGGTTCAACACCAAAAAGTGAATGAAACGAGCAAATCGGAGCATTCCTTATTATACGTACATGTACAGTAAAACCTGGAAAAGTGAGCACCTTTGAATGGTGGCCGCCTGTTTATGTTGACCACTTTTTAGTGTATTGGTTGTTCTAGTGTACATAGTGATGTTATGACCAGTATGTGTCGTCTTTTTTGCAATTTTTACATCATCAATGTACCTTAGAAAGTGACCAGATAACAAATGAGCCACCTTACATCCTGCTTATACCTAGTAACTCTCAAATAATTCAGCCAATCATGTTATTTAGATCGAAAAAAATCACTGAAAACATGATCATAAGAAGCAAAAAGCATGTAAAACAAGGAAAAATTAATTTTTTCTTTAAAAAAAATTAAAAAAAGTAATAAATATACGGTATGTAGGCTAATGGACATGATGAATCTGTACTTTTTTGATTTGGTGATTTTTACTACATGCAGGCTATAATTACAGTGTACATGTTCATTATTTTAATTTAATTCAGGCATTCTTTGTGTAGTGACCACCTGTGTACAGTGGCCAACATAGCATTTTTTGTGTGGTCACTCTTAACAGGTTTAACTGTATTTTAAAATAGAGAAGGTTAAGAGTTTAAGAAAGAGTAGTTAAAACATTCTTTTCTAATCTATTTCCTCGGGTAGTCAAGTTTGGAAATGATGTTTGACAAAGTTTCATTTTAACCTTCTCAATGTTAAGTTTCAAAGCAAGTTTCAAACGTTAATTCCTCTGGGTAACCAAATTTAGGCAGCTTCACGGTTTTCAATTCTAGGCAGGAATCAAGCATACAAATAATCCCATTACCATTTTAGTTAATGGTCCTGCCCGTTACACGAAATTTTGAAAGATTTAAATCCAGCTTTCCCAAAAGTAGGCTATCTACTCATGTTTCGAAATGCCAGAATCCCCCAACGGATTTCAACTAAAGTGCCACAACTTTGTCAGCGCCGCAAAGAGTTTCTTGAAATGTTTTCCAGCTTTGTGCATTGCAAGCATGCACAACTTCAACTGGAAGCAAACTGCTTCCGCAAGGAACAAATTATGCTTGGAACATACATGTAGGTAGTCAACAAATACCATGTTTGGCAGTGTGCGGTCCGGGCATTCAAAAGGCATCTGATTTAAATGCATTTCCATTACAAACTGTCACGTTGCGTTTGCCTAGCTCAGCAAAAAGTCCCGGGGTCCTCTCCCTGAATTGCTTTCTGTTCGCCATAAATCTGCGGCATTTATCCACCGCACGGTGACAATGAGCATGCCACCGCTGAAATTGAACCTCAAAGGGCAAGCGCAAATCGATAATCAATAGAAAACGGTTGAAAAAACACCGCCCCAACAACTCGACTCTGCATTCTGCCCTTATTCAATAAATAATAATTCAAGGCATCCATCATCCTCACGCCTCGACCATAAATCAAAAGCCACACCAGGTCCGCTTTTAAAGAGGCCGGGTGTCCTAGCTGTCCATTCTCTGTTGGAACTTCTTTCGAAGAAAGTCCGAAGCACAAAACTTAATATTTTCGAAACAACAAAGATACCAGGGTGGCCACAAAATTTTCATTTCCAATTTCCTGACTTTTCCCTGACTAAATTCCAAAATTCCCTGACCAAAACTTACTCGTTAATGCATATCAATTTCATTGTCTATAGTGAAAAATAAAATAACAATTGCAACGAGAAGCTTGGCAAAACACTAGATTTTGTTGCAAATCTAGCTGAAGAGGATTGGAGATAATGACCGAGCATGGTGTCTTAGAGGTAAGCATCCTCGTCTTGCATTCGGTAGACTCAGGTTCGATTCCCGGGTCGGCTCTTCGATTGTGGTTTTCATGGTTTCCCACAATTCCTCCAGGCAAATGCTGAGATAGTTCCTATATTAAATCGGCCTTGACCGTCTTCATATCCCATCCCACCCTCTTAAAAATCCCAAATACGGGAAACTTAATTAAAAAGTGTGAATTTGGGGTCAGTCAAATTATGTAATGACCCCCCCTGCCAAATGGTACTGTACTAACTGCAGGGTAAAGAGTAGAATCTAGAAGGGATGGAGCTGCTAGCAGACTGAGTGCAGGGAGAGCATTTTGCTTTTATTTGGGAAAATTTCCCTTACTGCTCACAAATTTCCCTGACATTTCCATGACTTCGACGACCACTTCCTTCTCCCCCCCTGACTTTTCCCTGATCTGTGGCCACCCTGGATACGTGGAATTTACCACTCACTAACTTGAAATTAGCTAAAGACTATTTGAATTTCCAAAAGTACCATCTGATATTGATAAGGTGGAATTATATGTACAGTAGAACTCCAATTATCCGAACTCAGACTATCCGAATCGTTTTCAGAAAATAAATTTAAGGCGGAAACGTACATACATGCAATGTACATGTACTGTGATTCGCATATGGCTGCACAAAAACGGATCAAGACAGTCAAACACCTTAACTTTGACCGAGATGTTCAGCGAACAATGATTTTTTACTTAAAATGCATATGTACTAATGTACAGCACTTGTAAGTACATACGCTATTTAACATGTAAAAGTATTGCTTTTTCATTTTATTAATTAAAAATGCATAAAGTACCGAAAATAAGCTCTTTTTAATTAAAATTCATTATATATGTACCCTTTTTCGGAAAAAATCCAATTATCCGAATTTTTGATTATCCGAATGGGGTCCGGTCCCAATTGATTCGGATAATTGGAGTTCTACTGTAGTAATACTACTGTATATGAAATGTTCAATTCCTATATGCATCGCTAGAAAAAATAATGAAAATTTTTCATATTATGCCTATATTATTTTCGAAAAACACCTATAGAGGTGCCTATTGAACTATGCAATGTATATTAAGGAATGGCGTATAGGTATCTGTACACACTGTATGTGTGTACTTCTGGAAGCATCTTGCGCCAATTTCAGGCATCTAGGCTGCCAGCATATCGTGTTAAGAATGTGGTTTTGGACAGGTTCAGGCGTACAGGCAAGCAAAACGTTTGAAAATCAATCTACATCTCTTGCGAGGAAGATGTCAAACGTTAACTTATCAAGCCCTGGCCAGTCGAGTGACCGTGCGACCCTCTCCATCAATGAGCTCGAAGAGTGGCAGCAAGGGCCTCAAAACCTCCCATCCTGCAATAAAAATAACACTTTTCTGATCCGAAAGGTCAGCCGGTTGTATCGACCAGCAAGAAAGACGGTAGAGCTATTGAAATTTATTCTTTGCGAGAAAATTAACACATCTGATGCACAGCTAAGCGAAATCGATACTGTAAATATGGATGTTCTTGACATATCGTGTCCTGACTGATAGGCTACATTTTACCGTCAAATTACGACGAATTTTTTCATACGATGCAACACCAATAACTTAATATGCTGACATTCTAAATAAATAAAAATTGCAGTTAGAAAGTTGCACTGCCTGCTTAACTTCAATTACCAAGAGTTCTGATTTTGTCAAATGTATTACTGTATACGACAAACCATCTCAGCAGCCTATCAAATCTTTAGTCATTTTAGGTTGCACTGCCAAACTAGAATGTTTGCAAAAGCAAACTACGTTGGCCGAAAAAACCACCATTTTGTGGGTGGCCACAAAATGTTCATTTTCCATTTCCCTGTCTAAAATTCAAAATTCCCTGACCAAAACTTACTCGTTAATGCATATTAGTTTTTTTTGTCATAATCTATATATATATATAATAGAAAACGACGCCATTTTGTTTTTGACGCTAGCCAATCCTGTTGCGTTTGTGTCAGAATTTGAGGAGTTGAGCTCGGCAAGTCCGTATACGATTGGCCGTTCGTGACACACACCCCCAGGCGCGCGAACTCCGTGGGGAATAACAAGGCCATAAATCTTCTCTAATTTGCCCCAACCCATAAAAGTGTCAAACAGGTTTCCCGTCCCCTCTCCTGGATGCGTCCAAGTCATATTGCGCCATTTTTTGGCGATAAATGTCAGCTAGATTTAACTTCTGATCGCATAAAAGGGGTTAGAAAATCAAACAACAATTTTTACCCGGGAAAGGCCGGGTATTACCGCTAGTGAACAATAAAATAACAATTGCAATGAGAAGCTTAATTGGCAAAACACTAGAATTGTAACAAGTCTAGCTGAAGAGGAATGGGGATATGGAGCTGCTAGCAGACTGAGTGCATAGCATTTTGTTTTAATTGGGAAAATTTCCATGACTTCCATGACCACTTTTTTCCCCCTGACTTCCCTGACCTGTGGCCACCCTGCCTTTGTCAACTCAAGCTGGTAACTCAAACAAATAAAACGACATCTATTGGCTATAGCCATCGAGATGGAGATTTCCAGAGACTTCTAATCTTCCAAAAGGCCGTCTGAATCCTCATGCAGTCTAGGATGCATCGGCCATGCATCTGGAGAAATCGATTGCTCCAGACCATTCCGCCTCATTCCTCGGCAGACTCGCTAATCCCCAAAAAAAACCTTCGCCAACGTTCCAGGATCTTCCATCTTTTAACCCTCCATGAATGCGATCAACGAACCAGCAAAACGAGTCATGATACACGCCAACGGCCTCCAGCGTTAGCCAAACCATGGAAGGTCAGCCAGTCTGCATATTAAAATCCAACAAAAGCTGGGTGGAAGAAATTGCGACCAGAGATATGAGAATCACGGAGCGTGCCAACGTCAGTCGACTGGTGATAAAGCGAAATGGAGCGCTGAACGAAAACATTCTTAGCATTTTTTCACAATGAGGCCATCAAAAGCGGCTGGGGAATTGAATGGATTTCCACGACCGCGACTTCGATAAAAGCATATTTCACTTTCATGCCGAGTTCCCCGGCCAGATCCGGTCCGTCGAAACGGAAGATCTGTCAGATTGCGTGAATTATGAGTGTTGTGAAACGTCCAAATCCATTCACTGTCACGAAGATGGCCGATGTGCCATGGATATACGGCTTCTGTGTCACCATGCAGATTTCCGGATGCGTTTCCTGCAACATTCAAGAGGAACAGACTGCATCGTGACATTGGAAATGTGGAAAACCATTTGTCTAACAAACGCCTTTTGCTTCAACGTAAATATACGCATCTCTCGGATGAGTTTTGAGCTCAAGGTGAAAAGCTTAAGAAAGACGCACTTGAAAGAAAATATATTGCTATTCATTTGTGAACGCAATTCTAGCTGAAATAACGATGTAAAGTATGATGATAGCCGGATTTTTACAAGGGATATAAAAGCTCTTTGAAATTATATACACATGTATGTTGTTAGCCTACACTTCCCATTTATTAAAGAATTAATACTATAAACTCTAAAGAATAACTAACTATTGATGCAACGAGTCCAAAATACATCGACAAAACTCAAGTTGCATCAACCTGCTCTCAATCAAATAAGGTTATTTGATCACTTATTAGCTAATTGATGTTTTGAATGCATATATAATTAAAATTGGTAATAGAGAAACTACCGGTAGTATATACTGCATTTCATATAGGCTACATGCATTAAAACCTGGAAAAGTGACCACCTGTTTATGTTGACCACTTTTTAGTGTTTTGTTTTTTCTTGTGTACAGGGACCATTGTGTTTTCTCTTTTACAATTTTTACATTGCCAATGTATTTTATAAAGTGACCAGATAACAGATGAGTCACCTTAATCCTGCTTTAACCCAAGTGGTTCTCAAATAATTCAGCCAATCATGTTATTCCGATGGAAAAATCACCGAAAACATGATCATAAGAAGAAAAAGCATTTAAAACAAGGAAAACTTGATAATTTTTTCTTGAAAAAACAAAAGTTTAATAAGGCAATAAATATACTGTATGTAATGAGCATGGGCATGATGATTATGTACTATTTTGGTTTTATGGTTTTCTACTACATGTATTATTCTACATGTACAAGTACAGGGTGCATGTTCATTTTTAGTTAAATTCTGGCATTTTTTGTACAGTGACAAACATTGCATTTTGTTTTGGTGGTCACTTAACAGGTTTTACTGTACAATGCATATGTATAACGATATTAATAAAATACAGTTTTAAAATTTCCTATCTTTGTTGAATATACTCATTTATAATGAGTACATTTACTTGTCTTTTCATCCTACAGGTACTAACAGCGACGTTTATTGAGTCAAGAGTGTTGCAACCTCTTTTTTCCGGATACTTAATCCTCGATCATCCAAACATTCCCAGAAATGGGACGCTGTTTCAATGATTGGAGAAACGTTTTATCAAAAAAAATCAAAAAAATTCTTCCGAAATACTCGCTAAAATCTTTTCTTCAGCATGGGAGCTTTGCGTTGTTCGAAATGAATCTGCATCGGAATTTCAATCCATAATTATTTGCATATCTCTTCATATATCGTTCACCGAAGTCATTATGAAATTCCTTAGCTATAACTTTGAACGGTTCCGTGAAAACGGATGACTGGCACCATTACATTTTCTGGAAAATCTGACATGAGGCATGTGACATCTCATTTTCAGAAATCCCCTTTGTACATCTAAAGCAGAGGCTGGGCCAGAAAAGGAATTCAAATATCATACATTTGCCTCAAAAGTAAATGAAATTGAAATCAAAAGCTTGCAAATACCACTTGTCGGGATTGTCAAACGTAATTTAAACCCTGATCCATCAAATGTTTCAAGAATGTAACAAGTATTCGCGTTAGTTTCAACAAATTTCATATCTCACAAAGGAATGTGGACTGCAAAAATACTAGAAGACTGGTCGTCTATACACAGGCTACATCAGAACGTCTGCTGTCCATATGTACTCGACCATCGCATGATGGAGGTTATAAAGTTCCAAGCAAACGCAGGAGGGCTGGTCGATGATTAAAAAATCATCGACCAGTTTTTAACAGTTTTAGTACATGTAATCAAATACTGTAACAGTATAGTGATGGCAAATGACAAACAATTTGTTCAGATGTAACTCATCAATGCAGCTGAATCATGTTCATTCCTAGCATGCATGCTTTCAATTAACTGACACAAATGCAGTCCATGTGGAATGGACGGGCATAAGCCGACAAAGCCCCTATAGATTCCACTTTATTTGTTCAGGTGAGCAAATTCCCAATTTCCATAGGACTATCTTCACTCTTCAGGCCACTCTTCCCTCATCAGGTCTGTGGTACTGGACAAGGGTGTATGTTTGCATATTCTAGATGTGTGATGTGCATTCAACGACCCTCACGAGTCAGCTCTGGAACAAAGCTCTGGAATCGTTCATTTCAGACATGTCCTCAATTGGTATGACTCAGTCAATCATTGCGGGTCAGACCGGCTAACAGTTCACCAGAAGCTATATACTGGCCCCGCATCGAATCAGGATCTTCCGAAACGAGCGAAAACTTTCCAACAAGTCGACGGATGGACGCAGCCATGTGGAACAAAGCAGAGATCAGCAAGATCTCTCCACGTCTCTTGGGCTTCACTGATGCGTACAAAATCCCAACTTTCATCTGAGCCGAGTTGAGGCACGTCAAGCGAGCTCCAACCGACCCACCGAGCAGTTTCATGCCGAACAGATGTCATTTCAAAAACAAGAGAATATCATTACCGGGGATCGGAAGAATTCACGCTTAATAATAGCAACGCCGCTGTGAAAGCTCTGGTACCCCAGGCTCCAGACGCCTTCCTTAGCGATGTCAAGAGCCGAAACTGCGCAATGTCAATGCTGATGCAACGAGACGGAGAATTGGGATTTGGCATGGCAAAAGTAATGTGCGAGGCTCCGGGGAAGAGAGAATAAAGGAATGCAGAGGATAACCTTTGCTCCGTTGGTAATCAATGCGACACTGACAAATTACCTATTAGGCCACAATCTAGCATCTCAACCAAAACCGCTGTACTTTCTGATTAAGTGCAGCTGCCGCTGAATGGCATTGCGAGCCTCTGGAGGAAAAGCAAGAAACGGGACATAAAAACACCGCAGAATGCCATCGGAAATTAAGGAACGATTCGAAAGAGCACTTAAGCCAGGAGCGGGTTGCGATCTTTCCAGGGAGCGAGGTCTGCCATATTGCTCTTCGGCTCTCGAATTCACCGAGGGCCAACAAAATATCAAATCCGAAATTCAATTAAAAACAAAACGAGAAATCAAAATGAGTTCTGAAGGATATCGACTCGCGCTGCTTCAGGGGTTTTCAAACTGAAATCGAATTTTTGGAATCGAAATAGTTTACCTACCGGGCATTTTCGCAAACAAGTATAATGCATTTGGTGTTAATAAAAATGAGGTAAAATAACTTCGGACATCTCTGTTTTTCACCAGCATGTTCAAATAGTTATTATAGCTTATTATTATTATCATTACAGTATGGAACTTACCTTTTTTTTCTGATTATGAATCTGCACTTAAAAATGCAATAAGTTTTGTCTAAAAGATTGTTTGGCATCATCTTAGATGTTGCTGTAATCGATGAAGCTATACATTTTGAGAAATTTGCATTAACATGTTCCAAATAACAATGTAATTTAAATGTTGATGCAATTCGGTCAATGTGACCGACAAAGTTCAGTTTTAAACTTGTAACTGATGCAAACATGTTAAAATTACATTTCAAGAACACGGTTTTACTATTAATATTCCCATGGGAGTATCAATAAAACTATAAGCATTGTTCGAAAAATCAGGAATGTGGAAAATTAGGAATACAAGTATCTACATTAAGTAGCAACCTTTTGGTTTGCCAATGTCCATCACCGTTTCATTTTCTTCAAAGAGCCAATTATAGCGACTTAAGGAATTTAAGATTTTAGAAAAGCTAACCTAAAAACTTATTCCATTCCAATTATGTTAGCCGGCATTGGTTGACCAGTGATTTTTAATGTCTTGGTCTTTTTGGGACATTTCTGGGCACTTCTCACCATGTTTCCTCACCTCAAGCTTTGGAAAATGGTGCAACCATTGATTTACGGCAGCAAAGACAACATAGAGGCAACAAAGTACTTGAGAAGCGAGCGAAAATAAATGGCTATATTATGAACTAATTCCAGAAACTGGGATGAATGGCGCACGAAAAGCACTGAACGGAAGCCTTCAAATGCCAGCAATTTTCATTAATTTCCTCAAAGGAGTTCAGCCGTAACTCGTTGGCAA
>JAQGBX010000057.1:0-54938 GCA_034698745.1 Megaphyllum sjaelandicum
ATAGCCGACCCGGGAATCGAACCTGAGTCTACCGAATGCAAGACGGGGATGCTAACCTTTAAGCCACCTTGCTCGGTCTTAAAAAAATGGCTTACCGTAAAATAGGATACAATTAAAACAAAAATTCCGAATCATCTGAAATATATATTTTAAGTTAAATAGTCTAGTCGAGGTAGGTCACCGCAAGTACATTCACTGGCATCACTGCAGAATAAATGCCATAGACGAACATGGGTATTTCCTCTGAATTGCCCTGTCCGAGCGCATGTCTGCGTGTCAATGGCGTACCGATACGTGATTTTATGGGTCGTTTAATCCCAGACAAATTCTGATTCCACGAGTCAATCTCGTTTACTCAACGCACATTATTCCCTGGTAAACTGACACCAATTGGCCCTTGCATTAGCAGTCGTGTCTGGCCAGCTCAGCAATGGCTCGGGCATCGCAGCTGCTGGACATTGCACTGATGTCAGAGAAATTGCATGGTTGCGGTCAACGTGGCGTGAAAATTGACAACTTTTTTCAACCGTGTTACGCGGACAAGAATAACAAAGCGGATCGAGGTGATTAAAAGAGTTGTGCCACGCAGCATTCAGGAAGCAATGGGACGCGTTGTTTAAAGAATGGATATTGGCAACTTAAGCCACTTGTAAGAATTCGAGGATAATGACGATGAACAAATATTGATCACCGACGCTAAGAACAACGGATGATCGGATCATTGGTTTTCTGGGAGAAAAAACACCTCGAGGGAGATTAAAGAGACTGAGTGGAGGCATTATCAACACCAATAGGCTCCATTTGCCCCGCCGTTTTTTTAAGAAGAATGCTGCTTTGGCATTGAGCAAGATTGGCTCTGATGCCATATATCGAAAGGATTGTTACTATTATTGGATCCATTTCGACACGTTTGATGGTTGATGTAGCGTCATTAGTTAAGCTGAGAAACTATCCCCCTTGGCCATTGAAGTCGTTTATGGTTGACCCTCGTGGGTATTAGGATCTTGCAAAAGCTTCGATGTTCGTTGTATTGTTCATTATTTGGATTTTTTTAATATTACCTAAAATAAACGTTACTTAAAATGACTTAAAATATTAAATGTACAGTTTTTCTTCGTGGAAAAGAATCATTGATGAATATGATTATGAATAAAAATGCAGCATGGGCATAATGGAACTATGCTCAAAATGATTATAGAATGATTGAATGTCCACTCGGAGTATGGACGTGAATAAAATCATGACCACCATTATAAAACGAATTCATAACTTTCATGGACGTTGCACATTTTAAATTCGAAACTTCTGAATTCCTCCAAAATAGTGCATTGCCGCGTGCAATAAAGCCGTAAAAAGAAATCTACTTTAAAAATTCATGTTATACCGTGATGCGTCGCACTTTATTGTAATTCGTATTTTGAAATTGCGAATTTACCACAAAAAAACGGACGTAAAATCTTATGAAGTGAATCCAATTGAACTTATTTTCATTTTATATCTCGAATAATAGAGATGCATCTTCACAAAGTTTTACTATCGATACTTATATACTGTATATATTCTCGCTGAGAAAGGCTCTTCAGCGAGACTATGGGCTCCTCATCATGCAGTTAAATCTCCATATAACCAACTCATCAACAACGAACTGAGGTAATAAACTATAACATTATTTGAAAAAAACGCAACTCTTTCATGTAATTCCGAGACTTTTATTTGAAAAATAAAATGCCAACATCATAGACATAAGTTAAAAACGAATGGGACGAAATAAACTTCATCTTCCATATGCACATTTTTTTTTTATCCTAAGTGATTCCACCGAATTGGAACATCCATTTCACGAGTTGAAAACTTTGACAAAAAGTGAACGAGAAGCGTGAAAAATGCGAGATCCCCGTCGGATATCAGGGCCTATATATTAAGATATAACTATTGATTTATGCTGAGCGATGGCGAAGGCTTTCTCGCTCCCAATGTGTCCAGCGTAATCCAATTTCGAGAAGAGTTTACTTCGAAAAAAGTATAAACAAAACCGAGTTGCGGGGTCTGTTCAAGAGCACGGGCCCTATCTCTTATGTTCAAGATGCTATTATGCTAAGAATATTTGATGTGAGATCATCGGTAATCGCTTTACGAGAATATAACGAGTAGGCCTACGTCTCGAAATCTTTGTAGAAAGTCACGTGATCACTGATCCCTTTATAGCTTTCATCTATATAAGATCATATTCTGTCAAATGACCACTTTAGTATTAGGATCTTGCAAAAGCTTCGATGTTCGTTGTATTGTTCAGTAATTGGATTTTTTAATATTACCTAAAATAAATGTTGCTTAAAATGACTTAAAATATTACTAACGTATTGCATTACACGTGATCTTATTATTTTTAGAATATACCGAGGAAATGCTTCAAACGTGCCAAATTACTATTGTTTGGAAAATCACGTACAACACGATTCGCTTGCTTTTGCGATTTCCATAACTGGATAATCCCAATCCCCTTGGCAATCATCTGACTTTGGAAAATCCGAACGTAGAAGATTTCTTCACTTAAAAATCCTGTCACTCCCAGAGATTGCCTTCATTGAAAATTCCATCACAACCTGGAATATATTGCGCAATGTGCTTGCATTGACCGTAACATCATGTGGAGGATTTCTTGCAAGAATACGTGTTTTATTTTAAAATGTCTTACATGGGGATGCAAGGAAGTTGTATATAGCTACAAAAATTGGATTTCAAATGGTGTTCGTGCGCATTATACGCTACACTATACCGTATAGATCAAAATCTGTTCATTGAGTTGGTATGCAATATGTTATATCAGATATGCTTCCGGGAAACAATCGTTGTTTGGAAGAAATTTTAAGTTTCACATGATCTTTCTAGATATTTAAAACGATACGTTCCATAGGGAGACAATGAACATGTCCAGTGTTTTCACATTCGGCCATGGAAACGCAGTTGATTTTTCTTGAAAAAGAAGTAAATTGGTGTCGTCCACTCACTGTCTTTATCATGCCTTCGTCACGTGTCCTTGCATTTGTTGAAGTAATGCGAAAAATGTAACAACATAACGGAATGTAGCATTAATTGTATTAATGATGGACTAATTGACTTTGGTACAGTATTTTCAAAGACAATGTTCGCCAACAATATTTTCGTTGGTGGGCATGGCTGATATCTACAATTTTTCGACTTTGAAGCTAAAACTCACTGCAAGCGTAACGGCTGCATTTGTTTTAATTCCCTAAAGGATTTTCATTGCCTGCGAGTGTAGTGCGAAATTGACGCATTTAAATTGCCATCATCAACGCCGATGTGGAAATCGGTCCATAGTTTGGAACTTGCGTTTGTAATTATACGTATCCCTTCGGGTATTTAATTATTCTAACGTAGTCGCTTGCACAGATCAACAAACAAACGTTAGTAAAAAAAAGTTACCGAAAAGAGTTTCTACGATTTCGTTTTTCTCTATTAAACGTTTATCTTACGGCAACTCAGTCAAGATGCAAATTTGCAAGATCATTAACGTATGCGAGAAATTGCACGCATTGCGTTTTTTTCTGTGATGTTGAATACATCGTCCTCTGTTCTAGTGAGTGCCTAGGCAAGCACGGACGAAAGAATTAATTGCCAAATTTCACATCAGGCTTGTCCGAAAAATCACGATTACTATATTAGGATTTATACCATCTAAAGTGGTACCTTGTATAATTGTATGTTCTCCCCTTCCTCTTCCGGCCGCTAACTGCCCCTAAACTGCAATTGATCAACTAACAAATATTATTGGTGGTTTTAGTGTATGAATTTATAATTTGTGTTATTTTAAAAAATCAATCATTTAATGGGTCGAAAATCTTTGTTGTAGAGGTGTATTTGTGATTCATGCAAAGTTAATGTCTATGGTTACTCTGTAAAAAGAGTAAATGATTTTGGTATTCGGATGGAAGCTTTGTGAACCACACATTAGCAATAAAGTCATGGCATATACAGTATACGGTTAAGAAAAGTTCTGTACCAAAGATCACATCTCTTTCCTTTAGATCTTAAATAAAGGCAATTTTCTCTCTTTAAGTTATAGGTTAGGTCATGAGTGTGACAATAGTTTTCCTTCATGAGGCAACCTTAAGGAAAGATTGAGGAACATATAGTGAGCAAACAGTTAATATTTTAATGTGCAGCAGTTCAATCGTAGAGACTCAATGGCAAATAATTTCTTTGTTACATAATTTGATTCACTTATAACGCAGTACAGTGTTTCTTAAATGGCTTTTTATCCGTGTTTCTTTCTAAGTTGAATCTCACTTGCTTGCTCGTCCAAGAAAAACCGGCCTTATATTGCTGAGAAATTAGGAAAGAGCTTAACGTTTCACTCGCAATTTAGCACCTGAGATTCAAGATCCAAAGTAAATTTGCGCCAAGATCCTTGAGTTTAATGGGCAACTGCGCTAGCAAGGGTTGGATAAATACCGAGGTTGTGTTTCCAGATTTATCGACTAACTTTCATTACTCTTGCAAATGGACATTCGCGCGGTGCAGGCAAATTCCCCCTCGGAAAAAGAATGCATTAGGCATGCGAGTCTATTAAATGAAACTTCTCAATAAGAAGCCAACACTACCAGTTAAATGGAGTTTTACTCATAAATAATGTTTAAAAAAATCCAAAGTCACGCTGAGAAATGTGGCTATTAGAAATTGCAGAGATGAAGTTGCGTCAATGAGGTGTTCTCGTTAGTTATTCGTATTTACTGCGTGATGGCATCAAATTTCTGTTCCATCCATTATCTAAATTGAATTGGAATTTGAAATTAACTGTGTAGGATGCATTAAGCAGCGAAATTGAATTTATATTTAAAAAATTGTCGCTCTATCTGGCGCTTTTTTTGCGAGGAGTTAACGTGTCAGTTTTGATTTGGGGGTTCAGTAAAATGCATTTCTTGAGCCCTCGCCTATGACTTTGCATATAGGGTGCACTTAATTTAAAACGCAAATAACATTATATCACGAAGGTCTATAATGAATTTGAATGTAATGGCCTGACGCGTGATGCACTCCGAACACTTGAAATTTTCGCAAATGTAGTCGTATTTCCTCTTTACATTATGCGACTGCAGTTGTAGAAAAACTTATTGGCAAACTACGGAAACGCACAATGTCAGGAAGGCATTTGTGCAAAAAACGCAAGTGCAGTACGTCCTGATGGTTTCTTGATCATATGTCTGATAAAAGGCATTCTTAATGTTTTGGTCACAGATAATGCAGTGGATAGCAATTAATCTGATACATCTGTATTTACTCATTATTTAGTTATCTTGTCTGTTATATATTTTCAGATTTATTCACCGTGGGCTATTCACTAGATTCTGTGTTAAATTCGCGAGAAGATTTAAAAGGGGAATTACGTGATCTAACAAGACTCGCCACCATGTGAATTTGAACTTTGATCTTTCCATCAATTCAAGAATATACGGAATTCCACGATGGCGATCTACTACCCAGTGCTCCATGTGTACCCCTCCCTCCCTTTCCCTCCCCCCCCCCCCAGTAATCTGCTTGAAACTCTTGATTGGATGGAAACTGCATCCGCGAATTGTATTTCTCCTGCCACGAAACTGTAGACAGATATAGAAGGTATCTACAAAGTAAATCAGGTAAGGAAAATTTCGCACATCTGTAATTCCTTAATTATATCGAGGACCTAAAAAGAGGATTCCTGTTGACATTTGATTCGAAAGAGGGAGTACTTGAATGTCCTGAATTTTAAAGAATGGTGAAATGTTTAATGGTGCTGAACTCTAAGCTGTATGTAAGCTCTGTGAAGTGTAATCACAGAACCAATTTAATTCAGTTGGAACTGCATGAGTAAAACTGATTAAATTAATTTCAGATCCCTTATTTCCAAACCAGGCCGATGGCATACGGCTGTCAATTCCAAGAATTCCAATAATTCTCAGAATTTATTGATGTATTAAATGAGAATTGGAATATCTTTTTTCAGCTTAGCTTAATTTACAGTGTACATTTTAATGCAACTACATCAATAAATAACGCGTAACATTGAAATAGAAAATTGCGAAAATTAGTACAGTATATTGTATTTAAATTTATTACCGGGTGTTTAGATTATTCTCAAGCTAAGACTATTTTTCTGCAGCGATTTAAACATTTAGTATTTTTTGCCATTTCTCTGTCGCTACCAGAAGTTGAAATGTTCATGAAATGATACTTTTTCTTTTGAAATTGTCTTATTTTCGTATTTTTCCCATTTTATATCGCCCACTTTTTTTGAAACAACTGGCATGTTCGAGTGAATTTAGTAGTGAGCCGTATTTGGTTCGTGCTATCATTTTATAAGTTACAGTTTACGGCCCGACACAAGACATAAATCATCTCAATTTCATACGGCAAGATAACTTTTCGGCTTATGAAGGATTCCGTTCATTTCCGAACGAATTATCTTTTTCGCGTTGTGCAATTTATCAGATTTAGGTCTTAAGCAATAATACGAGTGAGATGTTGTCGGGTAATGTGGCACGAGGAATTTCCCAAATAGGGCTGATTAAACTACGAATAAATAACAATTTGCCCTGACAAGAACGATGCATCCATCCCTCCATCAAAATTACAAATATCGTAAACAAAACATTGATATATACCGATGAGTTAAGTTTGATTTATTATGATTAGAGTTTCTCTTTAAAACGAAATTGAAATATTAACTAAGAAAGCACTACGCTGCCTCACACTGTATGGGCCGTCACACACGAGGCATTTTAAATCCCAAGACTTGCTTCCAGATGTATTATTGCTTGAAATTTCCCCTCGTGTTGGGAAGAATTTCAGATTTATTTCCAGAATAGAAAATGATTTTATTCTGAGCAATTTATTTCTAGAATTAAACTGATCTCATAGGTTTACAGCCGTGCACAATAGTTTCTAACTGCTGGATAACAAATCAGGAAAGACTTACGTCATAGGATGTAATTCAAAGTGGTGCTGTCAAGTTATTTTACCCAAATTTTCCTTTGAAACAGCTGTCATATTACTGTAGATATATTTTGGAAATATCGCTACATGTGTGCAGCAAAAGCAAATTGTTTCAGTTGAAATAACTTTCTAGCAATTTCTCGCAATTTATTTCCAGATATAACTTTTTTCGGGTGTTACGACTTTTTAAGCATTAAGGATAAACGTCATCTGTAATGTTGCTTTTCTCACATAGGTTGTTTACTCTATGTAATTTGAACTACAGAAGAAAATGACAATTTAAGATAGTGCTACTTCCCAATTAAGTGTTTTTATTTGAACAAAGCAAACAATTTGCATTCATACATTTTGTATGATTGTAAATTTGGCATTTATATATTTAGACATTTCAAGTGTAATTTGAAATTTTCACTTCAATTTTTCGCCGTTGCAGGCTTGTTTTAGACTCGTGCAAACATTAGTCTTCGAAGCAAACAATTTAAATGGCGAATCACGTGCCCTTGGTGCGTTTCCAGTAAATTTCATACCATTTTTCATTATTTGGCTATGGATTTGACAATTTTTCTGCCCATTCTTCGGTCTGTTATGGCAAAAATTGCCAAAATTAAGAACGATAACTCTTACTGTCGGACGGAAATGTAGGGCGCCGGAACATACCGACCTTGCTGGCACAACATCTGTCTGACATTTCCGCATAGGATTGCAAATGAGCATCTAAGCTGTCTCCATAAGTAGACAGAGCGTTTATGAAGCTTGTTTTATGTTGGTAATGAATTCTTTTAAGTGGATGAGTTTACCCAAAAAAAGGTTAAGGGAGCACGAGACCAAAAATTGCTCTTTGGATTGGCTTTATTAAAGGCATGCTTATTGAATTTGTTTATAAATTGATTCATTAACTAAGAAATGACTTATGTTATGTAAATGCGGTTTTATGTTTAAAAAACCCACGCAGAGAATGCGGGCCTTAATACTCAAGTTGCATCTCTTTATTACGTCTGCAAATTCAATTATGCGCATGCATGCGCATAATCATCTTCATGAAGACGATTCCTGGCCAATATACTGAAGTGTTTTATGCGTTCTCTGAAAATGGGGTAAATTGGGCGGCAATTTTATGCAGGATGTCGATGGAGAATATATTTGCAAATGTATGCAGTCGGAATTCATAAATACACGTGTATAGTTTGGTTTGGCTTAATTCAATATCTATAACCAAACGCCATGGCATCTTTGTTTTATGTTGTTTAAATGTGTTACACTTGAATTTTTACTCAATTCGCTCGGTTTTTGTCCAAATTGGTATGCAGCCGTTTCCAAACTTAATAAAACCTTGCTTGGTCTCATGTATTCATACCAAGCTCAGATAAACATTGTTTGAAGTTGTGTGGGGTGCACATGATATCATTTTACTTCAAGTGTAAAAGTCATCAATGGACAACAAATCTTATACAGCGGAACCTCAGGAGAACTCGCAGTATACAAATTGCTGATAGTGCGAACTCATTTTCAATTCCCGTCCTAGGGAATGGACGAAAAATGTTACTTTTCTACGTTTAAGACGAATTCCAAATTCGGATATTACAAATTTTCGATAAAAAGGAATGAGTTTTTAGTTCCCATGGCATTCCCGCGCTATATCGAAGCTTAAATTAAAGGATATTACATTACAAACTTATTTGAAAGCAATTGTTAAAAGAAACTTAACAAAAAACTTAATATGTTTCTTAATATTTTTCTAACTTAATACAAAATGAAAAATGGAATACTGGGAAAATCCCCGATAAAAGTTGCAGCACCTTCCCGTTCTCAAGCATGGGAAAGGATTTTATCCAAACTACTATGAAACTTTAGTTGTTATCGTAGAAATTGTTTGTTTTTTCTGATTTCTGGTAATACGAACTACGGAAATTCAGACAAAAGTTTTTGACGTGCCTTGAGAGATGCGTCTTAGCAAGGTTCGACTGTATCGGTGAAATCATTGTTGCATATTCAATTGTATGACTTGGGGAACAGCCTTATAATCTCGGGAAACGTCTGTAACTGTAATTTTAACACGTGCTATGAAGTTTAATTCTCCATGTCGTTCGAAGTATGCAGTGGTATCGTTTATGAGTTATTTTCTCATTATTCGTAACAATATGACCGTAAATTATCACGCAATAATTCGATCTCCTATAAACTATGCACATAATCTTCATATAAAAACGCGTTTTTCTGGAACATGTCATAACTGAGCTCTATCCCGCTGCTACGCCTTCATTTAAATACCCATTACCCACATGGTTTATTAATTTCTTTTTCGGTTATTAACAATGGACTCCATGCAGTTGCACGCAACGAAACAACGTCGGATTTGCATTCGAAGGAGTTCCCCGAATTTATAGTTTTCCAAACGGTGCTCTCCAGGGACACGAGTACCTTCATCGTTCGGAAGTCATCTTGTTTTATTAGGTTTCGGAGCAATATTAAAGCTTGTTTGTTTCGATTTCGAGGGATCTACCGCGCACTTTTGAATATGATAAGGCAAGTGTTTCCGAGTTTAATGCGTGGGTGTTGCCAACCCAGATCAGGTTTAATAATGTTGTCACATAACGGGCGCGAATGTGACCTTAGTTCAAATTGACGTCTCGTAAATTTCTACACTAAATTTTATATTGCATTTCCCACGAAATCTTCACGAGCACATTTTTTCTGACATGGTGGGGTGTTGAGGCGAAAGAGAGACCTTGTTTGCCTATGCAGCTGAATGAAAATTTTATATTTATCGTTTTTTTATGACCTTCCATTCCTCGATATACTCTCGTTCTGAAACAAAAGACCATGGCCTATGCATTTCTGAACAGCTTCCGCGTTGCCAGAAACGTATTAGACAAGGTTTTAAATTTGACAGAAGGATGGAGCAGGGTACCAAAAGACGACCCCTCGACCACCCCCCCCCCTAATGTTGCTATCTGGCATAGTGCATGGTCCTATAAACAACGGACGTGACATCGAAGTGCTTTTTTTTTTACGCGAGTGGTATCGTTTGGAACAGTTTGAGGTGAATTGCTTGACGGTTAAGGGCCTTTGGGCCCAACTCGAGAAGTTGAGGAAGTTTCAGCAAATGTCTCGAGGAACTCGCCTTTTTAATGCCTGTCGTTACAGGTGAAATTGCTCGCTTTATATTTTCCAGCAACTTTATAGACCATTACAGGCTCTTTAGGTTCCGTTTTAAAACGATATATGATGAGGAGTTCTTTCTCTGGGACTGATCAAAATTTTGGACACATTTTTTGAGTGGCCCTAAATCAGGTTGCCATTGAGATTTCCCCGCTATATTCCGTGTCGAATGTACTCGAGAATAACCTGAACCTAAAATCTCTTATATGCATGGACAATTTCGTGATTCGTGAGGATTGATTTTGAGTACCGTGAGTCTTATATCGGTTTTATTTTATGTATTGGCTCATTTGCCATGTCTACTTCGTGTCTAGACTTGCAAAACTTAGATATTTTGACCACGCAACCGTGTTCGTATTACGAATTCGTAAAATGTCTGTCACTACGACGTAGTTGGCAATAGGACTAACTCCCTTTCTATCAGTACTGAATAATTCCTCAGTATAGTTTACAGAATATTGGTAGATGTGCATGTATGAGAGAATTATATATAATAAAATGAGTAGATAAAAATTTGCATACAAAATGAAAATTTTCATTTGTATGCATTTAATTGATTCTGACCTAAATTGATTCCTTCTTTAACTTTTATACTAAAGTATGTTCTTGTGATTTCTTGATATTTATAATCGGATTTATTCCATTTATAGTCTTTGATATAGCCACCACATTTGTTTGTTTTCAGTATTGTAGTGTGGAAAAAATGACCATTGCTACACTTTTGGTTAGTTTCAATTTCAGACATGCTGCAGTGAGGGTTAAACAAATAACGAAGTCAATCTGTTAGCTGTTTGCGTAGCAGTTTACAAATATAGCACTCAGCTCAGCAATAAATTTTGAAGTAAGAATAACACCGAATGAGCAATGTCCGCACGTGTTTCTGCTGCTCGAATCTGAGTGACGTTATTTAAAATTCTAAAATATTTACCAATGTTGATATTAGCAAGAAAGCTCTGAAGTGTACTTTCCTCTCCATAATATACTTGTACAGTGAGTAACAGGCCTACATGTACACTGTTGTTTAATGGTTGTTCACATCGGCATTCCACCATATGGAATGTATTACCCAATAAGCAAACATTCCATAAATCAAACATTATCCATTTCTGCAGAACATTTTTTAAATGCAACAATGCATTAAAAACTGCCTAAGTTTACAACTTAAAAGTTGTCACAATTTCTGTCAGTGGAAAAAAAAATACTTTGATGTTGAGTTGACTAAAGAATTGTTAAAGCTTCAGATGAAAATGGGTTACTCAGACAAAACATGGCAAATCTCACTTTGGCGGCGAAATTCCCACATTTGAATTCACGAATACTACAGCGCGATTCGCAAAGCTTCTGTACGAGTACACGTACTGTTTGCCCATTTACATACAGTAAAGCATACTGAGGTATACGTGTATACTATTGTTGTACAGTACTTGTTATTCTTTGGTGGTAATGATAATAATTCCTAGATAAAACCTTTAAACTTAGAAATAGTTTCAAGGTACAACGGCGCTTATATTCTGTATACAAATTATCTTAAATTATCATTTGTTCAGTTATGTAAATCCAATGGAACTGATTTGAAACAGTCGAGCCAGACAAAAATATCCAAATATAAACTATGCGGGATTAAGGTTGATTACAAAAACGTGCTCTACCGTATACAGTGGCCATTTCATTGCTTTCGAATAAACGTAACAACAGATTTATATCCCGATTCAGATCAACACCGTTAGTCGTAATGTAAAATTGTTTTATCCCTTTTAACATTAGTATTTCCGTTATTAGCATCGACGTTAACCACGTGATGTTGAATGGCTCTGAACGTTGAGGCATTTATTAGACTTCGGGGGGAATAACGAGACCATGAAAAATCCAAACAACGTATTAATTATAATAACTACCCATTTTGCGTCGTTCTTTTCTCGAACTTGAGGTTTTGACTGGACTAATTTTATTTTCGAAAATTGAATACGTTTTATTCGAAATGTTGCACATTCGCTTCATCTAGATTTTGTTTTCGTATAAAATTTAGAAATATAATTCGGCCCGTTAGCGGAATGTGCAGATAAAAATGCGCAAATTATAGATTCTGCGAGAAATTCTCCTCTGTTCGTGTTTTCCTAAGTAGTTTGTTTCGTTTTTCTTCACGCGTACGTGAAGCAGAAAATTGCAATTTTGCAAATCGGTATAAAAAAAATGCCCCGAAATCCAAGCACATTGTTAAATCCGAAAATTGGAGAATCACTCATGAGGTGTTTGGAGACAAGAATAAATCTCTTAAGTTAAGCAACAGCCAAGCATTTGAAAATATTAATTGTACTTCGTGTCTTGATTCCCGAAATAAATTCTTGTAAAGTGACGGCTTGATCCATCTTAATCACCCCGCGTAGCTTGAAATGCGTATTTCGACAAGGATCCAAGCAATGAAATTTGTACAAGATTTGTTAGCTTCATGATCATCACACCTTTTTTGTTAATACTAGTTTTGCTCTAGCGTTTACGAAATTTGCGATTCTTGTTCTCTAGAATCAAACGAAGCCTATGCTTTTTTTATGAATCTTTATATGAATTTACGTTACGAACAGTATTGGACCCGCACAGATTCACATTACATTATAGCAATGTTTCCTACTGATCTAAAACCAAAATACGAGGTGTAATCACATTTAGAAAGTAAATGCATTTTAAGAACCTTTTGTTTCGATGCATTTTCGAAACCTCGTTTTTAATGTCGTGAGTTTAAAATTTAATTACATTCTTCGTGCATTTATTTTTAGGGGCTTACTTTTAATTTCATATGCAATATTATTCTTAATTTTATTGTCAATATTAATTTCAGTATTAATTGTCACTTTAATTTCATATGCAATAATAATTTCAATTTAATTGTCAATGTTAATTTTAATTTCATCGCCATTATTAATTTTAATTATATTCTTCGAAATTTTTCTCCTTCTCTATCTATAATTTAATTTAATTACAATGTTTACCCATACCAAATTTCATGTTCAAGTGTATTAACGTTGTATTACATGATATCTACATTTATGCTCGAAAATTTGTACTGTAAATGTATAGCCCCTGAGGGCGCATACCGAAGCGTATAGCTTAAAAACAAATAAATTTGGTTGAAAAATCGGTGCAAATAAACAGCTCAAATATTTACGAGCATATTATAAACTGCATTTTTACGATGATCATGTAATATACCGTAGTTAACGTGCATCCTCCTAACGTATTATTTTAAATTCGATTAAGATATAAGCTGTTGGGATTCGAGCTCGTGTCTGATAAGAGCCACTCAAATGGTTATTTGTAAATCTGGCAGCGAGTTAATTAAACGGTAGCAAAAAGTTTATGGCTATCTACACTATATAGAACGTGGTATTAAAACTGAAAGGCAACATCGCATCATTATTGCTTCTACAGAATGCCGTTCGTACTTGCAACAAATCCTACTCATGTCAATGTAAGTTTATTTACTCGCCCTTTATTTATTATTAGATAAGTTTACAGCATTTGTTTTGTCTTCTGCAAACGACCTGCAAAAATTCTTTTCGAATTTTCGTTTTTTACCAAATTTCTTACCAAATTTTCTGGGAATGTTAATTAAGTTTTCCAGAAAATGTTTTGAGCAAAAAATTGCAAAGCATACATGTACTGTATTTATATTGAGGCGGTTTCTACTCGGTTTCTCGGCGTTTTGAGGGGACTGAGGAGAAGAGAAAATGAAATTGAATCATTTTTTTGAAAGTTGATTGAAAAACAAAGTTAAGAACTGGGATGGGTTTTTTTTCACTTAAGCTCGCCAGTTAATGATTATATAAGCGCTAACATTACAAAAAAAAATGAATTTCATTGGAATAGTTTTTTATTATGGTTAATTTTCATACGGATTTCATGTCTTCAAGTAGTTACAAACACCATAATAGCGAACCATTAATGAAATTATATTTGAGTTTGATTGTGCATCCACAGTGTAACTATATGCGGTTTCTCGCCGCATTTATGCAAAATACAACAGGTAGTATAATAATACGACGCAATTTCACTGGAGCTTCCCGATTTAAAAATGTCAACAATGTTCTCGATAATGTTTCGATCATAAAAATGCGTTTTGCGCTTCGTTTTCCAGCGGACAATTTTATGGTTAAGTGATTTCAATGTTCGCAATTTGTGGAGTCCGAAGTGATGATAAAACGAAATTGCACCATTTTCGAAAAGGATGCTGGAAAAAAAGAAACTGGAAGTTTTCAGTTTATTTTTTTCCCCAGGAGATATCGATTCGCACAGAGCTGCAATCTAGACACTTCAAAAAAGAAATAACGCGGGGATAATTTTACTCCAATTTATGTGACGTTCACTTGTTTCAAGAGTTTTTTGATTTCCCACATTGGAAAAAATTGCATTAGCCGAAATAAGATGTTTGCTTTAAATGCTTCGTTTATTGAGCGTCGCATATAAAACTTGTAAAAGTGGCACAATTGTGCTTCATCACTCGATGTAGTAATGGTAAGAAAGCTTTTATATTCTTACCTTAATCTTCTTTTATCCTAAATTGGCGGTTGCTGGTAAACGATATCAGCGATGGCCGATGAAACTTTTTAAATGCAACTCGATTTATTTTCCATTACAAATTTTCGGCGAGTCCGCAGTGGCATAGTGTCGAAAAAAGCGCACTTCTATGGTCCTCCTCCGACCGACGAATTTTCACCTCGTTTCGGGGAACTGGCACAAGGTTTCTTCCGGATATTTTGACGGTTTTTCAAAATATATTTTCTCTGGATAAAGTTGGCCGAAATCAGAGCATTTGAGCTGATGCGACGCTCATCGACAGGCACATCCTTGGTTATCGGGTTGAAATAGTCCACTGGAGCTGGTTGCGCCCACGCCAGAGCTGCTGCGCTGCGGCGCTGGAGTGGGCACGAGGTGGAGTTGGCATCTTGCGTTTGATGTTGCTAGCACAACACGTTGGTGAGACGTCGACATCAATCGGAAACTCGCTCCTTTTATCCATCTTCTCTCATTTCGTATTGTGTTAATGGAAGAGCAATCGCAGAAGGAGAGGGTCTCGTTTTTCCACAGTTTTTGATTATGTGGAATTGACTTTGCTTGGCCAGATACGGAAGGGGAACTGTAATTGATCAATTTTCTTTCATTCGGTTATGCGATATGTTCCGTTCGCTGTGTGTATCGAATTAACCATTGTATGTCACGACTTTGTAAACGACATTTTCATTGATAGAATTATGATTTTAAGTGCCAATTTACGAATCGTGTTTTGTTTCCAATGGTAATGCATAGTCAAAAATCTGGTTTTAATATGTAAACAAATATGTTCGTAAGTCATACTTAAAATATGTAACATATATATTGTTTTTAAATGTCGTAGACATTTAAATTTAAAGACATTACTCGGAGGCAAGTACTTTTAGTTGTCGATTTGTTATAAAGATCACGTGATGCGGGCTCGTATATTCTCTGTGTGAAAAAGGTCAATTTCTTGCATATCAATTTGATTGTAGTTGCGTAGGAACTAAATGCGAAAACAAGGGTTTTAAAAGGTCATTTTCATGATATTTTTCTACAAAGGGTGTATAGAAATAGTTGAAATAGCCTACATCAAACGAAATCAAAGGAATAACAGTTCGATATTTTTTATCTTTATACAAGCATCTTGCAAAAAGAAAGACAAAACAATAAAGGGTAAATTCAAAGGATCGATATAAAAAGTAAAAGAAAAATTGCCATCAGAATTCCGCTATTTGTCCAGGAAACAGTTTTTTTTCACAAAGAAAGCGTTATTTTTCTAGCTTAAACTTATTTTTTTGCGAAATTGATAGGAAAAAAAGGCTTAAAAAATAAATGGTCTTTTTTGGTACATGCTGAAAAATTGACATGGTTTAGAAAAAAAGTGCGGTATCGTAGTCCAACTTTCTGTCACTCACAAAATATTAGTAAATAATTACAATGAAAATTCGGAATTTTTATTCAAAAAAATCTTTTCAATAACTAAATACTGTATACTAAAGTTAGTAGATACATGAAACGTTGCAAATTTAGCAGAAAAGGAATTGCTTTGCTTTAATATAAATATTATTTTCTATACGTATTATACTGTATATTACATGTACTTTTATATTAATTGTTTCACTTGAAATGCTTCGGACATGTTTTTGTTAAAAACAATGTAAAAGTGTAAGTTTTTCGAAACAGTTATATTGCTAGAAAATGGCCATGGTAATAACTGCACTTTCGGATTTACTCGTTTTTATGGTGGACTTGGAGAGAGATTTCGTCTTGTCCGCAAAAGTCCAAGTATACAGTATAATCTAGATTATGTTGGACTTCTCTTTCCTAAGAAATAGTCATATATTGTCGCATGGCTGTCTATGTTGTACCCATACGCATTTTATCCATTCTGTATTCAGCATATGCGTCTCAACAGATAAAATTATGAAGTTAGTGGAGTTCGTAAACGGAATAAATTTGAATAACTCCAAAGAAGCTTTATGCATCTCGAATACTGTACATGTTAGAAAGACCTAATCAAATTTAGTTCGCGGCGCTGAACGCGTTTCAGTAAAGATCACGTGTGTTTCTCGTGGGCAATTTGATCGGCAGGTAGTTTCCCATAAACCGCTTCGACTTTCAAATCTCTAGAACTAGGAATTTACAGTGCTGTTAAATACATGTATGATAGGTTATTGGAATCTCCGTTGATCTGTGAATGGAAACTTCGTTCGTCGTAACCGGAAATGTGTATTAACTGAGTTCGTCGTATACGGTATTTCATTCATTTGAATCCAATATTGAATCCAATATTTGAACCCAATATGCTTGTAATAAAAATGTCTGTAATATTGGTCATGAAAGAACGTCCATTTTAACAAAAAAAATTATGATTCTGCAATTTGTTTGAATAACGTGTTACAAGGTGACATTGGGTTATTCAGACAAACCTATCATGCAAATATATTCTGCAGAAGTTGGAAATACGTTTGATGAATTAAATCTATACTGACCGGTATAGGATAGCATTTTTGAACGCAGTTTTCATGGACATGGGTACGGTTTGACTTGCAACAGTACATTTTCAGGATATATTGGATGTATATTTGCATTATCGATATTCATGGACAGTATTCTGTATATTCATAAGATTTCATGGAACTCTATTCAGGCCATTTTACCAGAGCATTGATTGTAATAGATAGTAATATTTTCACAACTACCTGATAGCCTTAAGCATCTTTCAACGCAGAAAGTTGATATCAAATACTTTTCATCTACCGTTGTGCAAAAAGCTAATTCCAGCAATTCTATCGATTTCGAATGACTTAAGTAATAATTAGCTACATAATTTATGAAATCATACCGCTATTATAAACATCTGAATCGATAACGCTTGCTCGTGTTAGTAATTAACTTATATAATTGCAATACCCGCTGAATGTAATCATCGCTAATAACAGACTTTAACAAACCAAAAAGGTTATTAAAACCCATCGTATAGCGTTTTCGTACGAACTTAGAAGAGTTGCTCAACTGCGTTTTAGCGTTATCCCTAGCAATAATAACCACCCGTGCTGCTTTATGCAAATGAGACTGTAGTTGGACAATTTCAGCCAAACTTATAATTTGCAAAAGTTGCTTAACGGAGCTCCCCGATCGTCTAAGAGTTTCTAATCAAGTAATTTGTAGTTTCCCTTCAAATCTATTTTAAAATCAACTTGGAAAGCAGAAACGTGTAAAGAAAGGCGTAATGAGGTATCTGAAAAGTGAGCGGTTAAGCGAGAGAAAAAATCCTGGCCGATGCTTCACTGGGAGGTATAATAAAAGTGCTGTAGGGAATTCAATAGATCCTCCAGAGAAGACTGCAGAAATGGGAAAGTGGGGATATACTGTAGGCAGGAAAAACGTTGGAGACTCGTTTCTTTCCCCGAAGACTTTTTTTTCTGATGCTACATTAAATAATACGATAAAGCGCCAATTGTGAGGAAAAAGAGTTGGCCATAGTGGAGCACGTGATACAGGGTGATATCCGGGTTTATTCTTAACGCAGTTAATACCTGCAATGCTAACATTTTATGAACAAACTTTGTTTAAACATGGATTATAAAACCAAGATTTGTTATTCCTCGTGCAATATAGAGTTCATCTTTCTTGGGCTATTTATGATCCATAATCTGGGGTGACTTTTGAATAATTTTTCATCCCATTTTTAAACAAACTCCCGAAACACACTGAAGTTTTAAATAGACCAATGTACTGAAATATTTGACAGATTGACTATCCAATGAACAGTTTTGTACATTCTTTTTCAATATTTCAGAATATTTTTTTTAAAAATGCGGGACAAAGTCACCTCGACCTGGGGTGACTTTGTCTTATGTCTAAAAAGGCACTTTATAGGCCTTCATAAAGTATTGTACGTTAATACTGCCCTATTATTTTTATAAATTAGTAAAACTCAAATAAAATTGCACATTTTTAGCAAAAAAATTTTTGTCCAGGGAACATTGATAAGTCAAAATATATGTAAATTTCAATGGTTAATATGGTTTAATACAAGAAATATGACACTAAACTGGTAATTTAACAATTAGTTGAGCATATATTAAACATACACATTGATTTCACTTATTTCTAGGATCGAAAAATAATTGCCTCTACAGGTGAAAATTGGGCTTGGAGGATCACTTTGGGGCTGCTATCATTAATTTCAATGATCATAACATTATTAACCATCAAGTTCTGGTTTCTAGCAATACAAATTTTCATAAATGTGTTTGTATTTAAAGATACAGCAAATATTTAAATATTTATTATACTATTATGTTCATAAAAGTAATGTAATTCTACTGAGACAGTCACCCCAAAATCATGTATAAAATGACCTGAAAGATCGCACCAATTTGTTTAATTTGCCAGATTCATAGAGCAGTAATAAGAAATATTCACAATAAAAAGTTTATTGTGAGCACTAAGGCACCAAAAAACCAATATTGAACAAAGAACTGGAAAAATGATAATTTCAGCCAATAAAAGCTTGAAGAAAGCATCTGTCAGTACAGCTAATAGTACTATCTACTGGAATCAGGCAAAATTTACAGGTTTAAATTGAAAATGGCGGAAATTGTCAAACTGTTTCTTTTTTTATTATGGTGGAAAAATTCACCTCATGGTAGACAAACTCACCCCAAGTTATGGTTAATTCATAAAAATTTGAATTTTCGAGTTTATTAAAAAAAAAGGACATGTACATTTTAGAATTCACGTCCGACGGTTTGACGATTTCTGGAGTTTGTCAGGTTGTTTTATTTTAGAATAAACTGGCATAACTTGAATTTTATAATCAAGCCGAGGTACTATAATCATGACAAAAAATACTAAAGGTTAAATCCATAATTAAAAGGATCGTATTTTTTAAAAAATATTAGCATTAAACAGTATATTATACATCGCACCCCCGCTTCAGAAGTGGCATAACTAAATTTGTTTTTTAATTTCCGGTTTAAGACTGTGTATTCAGTAGACACGATATATTTGAGGTTATTATGCATTAAATTTTGCTTAACTTTATCTGAAAATAGCAAATGTTGAGTTGTGCTACTTCTGAAACCGTTATTGCAACAGCACATGTAGCTGTCGTTTGATTGATAACTTTAACGTACATAAAAGTCTAGTAAATAAAACCTTGTGAAAACTGAGATCTTGAAATACGTGAAGAGTACATGCTTTCCTTTTGAAATGCTCATCAGGAGAAATTTTGAATTCATAATCATAAAAGTAAAAGTCTATAATCTGGGCGTCTGGGCGAGATGCCAGAATTGGATTTCATCATCAAATCATTTATGCTCATTTCAGCCCAATTTGGCAAAGTTTAGCAATTGTTAGTGCTTACAAGCCCAAACAGCGTTTGGATTTTGAAGTATTATTTTACATAACATGTTCATGGTGATAGTTGTATTCCACGAGTTTTCTTGGCAGTATTTAAATTGTGAGATGTTGCATTCAGAATAAATACATACACAGATATACGCTCGTACATGTACATTCAAAACGATGAATGTCACGGACCATGGCAGTTCACTTCCGGAAATACATTCAATTCTGAACATCAAAGTATGTCACTATATACCATGCACTACTATAATACACGACTATCTTTGTTTCTGAAATAGATCGTAAACGACAGGAAGTGCTCATTTGCATATTGAAGCATGGGTGAATGTTGTTACCAAGTTGCTGTCCTTCGACAGCATCTTGGAGAAATTGTCTCTTGAAAAAAATATCTTCTCCTTCTTTGAAGATCTAATGGTCTTCGTTTACTGAAGAATGTCTGGCTAAACTGCCACTACAGATAGCTCGTATCGACCACTTTCTTTTCTTTTCCGTGCCATAAACCGGGGATATGTTGGTCTGTCGTCAGCACCAGATTCAGAAAATTAGTGCTTTTCTTAACTTCGCAACAATAAGAGACTTCTTTGTAGCTAGCTTTCTTTACGTGGGCAACTAGCTAAATTAGGGATTTTAATCTACAATTTTCATTTTCGTCACAGATTGATTGCTGTATATATCATTATCCGTCCAGTCGGAACCTGAATATTAGCTTTTCCAGAAAGTCGCTACGGTTATTTAGACATTTTTTGATACGCTAAAGTGCTAAGTTGACCACCTGTACGTGTTCTGCACATTACACTTAGGAGCGCATGGTAATTTTGGATAAAATTGAACTTGAGTTTATGATTTCTAGACATCGTGTCTGTAACTTAGCAAAAATGGCGACCAAAGAACGCTAAGGTCTCTCGGTACTTTAATATTCTCACGTTTGATGAAATGTTGAATTTTGAAGTCCACGTTGGGGAAAAAACTGCTGAATAAATATGGAGGAAAGGGCATGCCAAATTCCGCCATAGAACTGATAATACCAACCAGGAATGCATTAAACATGGATTCAAAACTTGTTTTATGCTGATGCTGTCTCAAATACTATTTTCAGCTTCAAGTTGTCATGTCTATTTATTTCCTTACCGGTAAGGTCAACTGCGCTGGTCAGCGTTTATGGACAAAACTGCTGTTTTATTTCCAAAGCACTTTCGAGCCGTGATTCATTTTTTTTGGATGACCAACGGAGTAATAATGTCGCTGTCCAGATAAGAGCCAGGCAACAAGTGTCTACGAAATCAATCTTCTTGTCCAAAACAACGCTTTGCTTTTGGCCATGTTGGGTCGCTTTGTTATTGGGGTTGCCATAACTTGTGTGCGAGTAATCTCAGCAATGCAGGACTCTTTAACTGGATTGGGAAATGTTTTGCCGAAAATCTACGGTGTAATCGTTGTACATGTATTTCTTCCTTCTTATGAGATTTATCGTTTTGTGTCGCCATATTATATCGTGCTGTATTTAACGTTATGAAATCGAGAACAAATGTCTAGCATCTATACTTTTCCAAAAGTGGCATCATGTCTATAATTTGGAGAGAAGGAAATAAATAAGAACTTCGATGATGTTCGGCGAATTCCGATTTTAATTGCAAAAATGAATCAAAGAAAAGCTCCCTTAAACTACATGTATACGTCCTTACTGAAGGAACGAAGAGGAACTTTTTGTAGATAATTGCTGCCAGTTGTTTACATGAATTGTTTTGCATATTTTTACATGAGTTTTACTTTTTACATAAATTTTTTACATGAATTGTTTTACAGTTTTATAGCATGAATTGTTTTACACAATTTTGTTACATGCATTGTTTTACATATCTTTTACAGGAATTGTTTTGAATACTTTTTTTATAAATTGTTACCTACACTATTTACATATGTTTGGTTATAGAAACAACTGGCAACCAATTAGCAACAGAAAATTGCCCCGTGTTTCCTCCAGTGTACATATACATGTAAACGTACACTGTGGCTGTATATTTGTGAAGCAATGAGTCTTGCTGCCATGCAGTCTCATTATAAGGCACTCGGGTAACTTTGCAGAAAGATTCAGCGTCTAAGAATCGGGCACTGACGGCCATCTTGAAACTTGTTCCTGAGCATGTGAAACTCCGGAAACTCGTTTGACGCTTGTGGCAATTGTATATCAGACAGCCGACCTCGGGACTTGACAGGTCAAGAGATTATGGCGAGGCAATCTCAAACGCTGTAAAGGAATTCTGTAATGCATTTTAGAACAACAAAACAAACAATTGGCCAAACTCTTTTCTTCGATTTTGTCCGAGTGCCCTTGATGTGGAAAACTTGTTCCTTCATCCGGCCAATTTCCCGCGGTTGCGAGGAAGGAATAAGCGTTTGCCCTCTTGGACGTTTGGTCATTTGCTACATTTCTTGTTTGTTGTTGCCTCGCGCAGCAATTGCAAGCATTGTTCTCGCAAACAAGTGGGTCAAGTTGGGCCCCACTCGACGCCCATAAACGTCCGTTATGTAACTTGGAAAAGCAATAAACTTTAGCTATATGGTGGTAGGAAAGCGTTTCCGAATTTTAGTACATGTACAGCTTATACATGTATGTTTACCCACAGTTATTAATCTTGCAATTTTCCATTTATAGTATACCGATTTTGAAAATTCATTTATAGGCCTAGAATATCCAACTAACTATTCTAAAGCATTGCCGATGTCTCTGGAAATATTATCCGTCTCCTTTTACAATTCGATTAATACAGATATCGGATTTCAGTGTGCATTTAATTTATAAAATACGTAGTCCTAAGTCTAAAAATCTTCATTTAGAGATGAAAATTTAATGCAACTCGAAACGACCGTCAAAGAACTACTAACGAACCGGAATGTTTAATCCATAACTTCTTAATGGGATATAAAAAGAAGATTGGGGAAAACATTCCTTTTCCCTGTTGCCATATGCAACATATAATATACGTTAATCGACCCATATAGTAGCTTGTTATTGGCAAATTGGCATTTATATGCAATATAGCAATTCCGATTCCTTGTTCGTTCCGTTGTTAATGTCGTTGCTAAGATTTAGAACTTAATTTGTTATCAACGATACTTCCCTAAATCCGCCATACTTCAAATGCCGTGTAGAGAAATAATAAGAACCTGCTAAGCAGGTGCATCAACCGATTGAACTGCCCATTAACTTTAATGCCAGTTAATACTGTTCATTTAATGTGCCAAGATATTATGAGCTCAATTAAAATTGATCGGTGCAACCTGGCATTAATCTATAAATTGGTGTCACACATGTATCATGGATGGATGTCAATGTTGATCTAAACGCATTGTTGTGGATTTTACTTCCAAATGGCCACTAAGCTAAATGGAAATTATTTCGCACTTTTTCAGTTGTGACGCCGATTTGTGGTCAATTTACGGTTACCACGGCGTATTTTTGGCAGTTCCTCTTCCATTTTGATAGGTTTATTTGTATTTCGCTCAATTTTTTTATCTTTTATGCCTGAAAATGTGCACGTCCCACCATAGCGATCTAACACAAAGACATCAATGACCAAATTGTACCCCAAAACAGGAGCGGAAACTCCAGCTGTCGAATCGTGAACTCTATCTTCTGAGCTAGAAATTGAGACTGCGAAACTGCGACAAAATGGAAAGGGAGACAAAAAGTACGTGTTGTATAGCGCCTAATGTACCGTGCGTGATTCCACCATAAATGAAAAGGTGAAATATAGAGGGGGAAATGTTGTCTTTCCTGTATGACATGGAAGTATGCAATGATTGCGCGCTTACGAAATAACAAATTTGCCCTTCCGAAGTTCCGTCGCATTTTCAAATAAATTTGCACGAATTTCATTGTTACTTTACGCGCAACACGCGTATCTTTAGCCGCCCTTGGGAAGGATAAATCTCTGAAACGAGTTCTAACTCAACGGTAATTTTATTACGACTCAGCATTGCGAAACCATAGATCACATAAATAAAATGCAGGCGAATCGCGTTTTTACGAACCGGTTGAAACCCCAAAAAAGTTCGTAAAATAGGAAGGTCCTACATAGGATTGACTTTAAATAAGCGAAAATGTAATTTGCAATCACATTGAGATTCCAAAAAAATATCACTAACAACAAAAATATTTTTATGTAACTTATATTGACATGGTGAGAAAATTGAACAATCATTTCGATGCGAATGCTGTTAATTTTGGTTATTAAGGTGATTTTTCGCTCTATTCCCTCTTGGCAACTGTATGATATGGTCCGAAATACAACCAATTTGCAGAAATTGTCCCGTTCCCCCGAAAGGAAAACGGTGAAAATAATACTTAATACATTTCAACAATCTCCTTTATCAAATAGCCTTTTTTAATTCGAGCGCCATCTATTATGCGTTATGCGCAACAGAGTATGCAGTAGTAATATGGCGCATGGCTATTAATTTGACTTTTCCACAGGCTACGGGTAACGCATCCTTATTTTCCCAATGTCATATATGGTGCATTTTGCGTCATTTCAAGACCCACGCACGCCATTCGTGGGATTTGCTTAACTGGATTAAATTATTGGTGTCCCTTTCGTACGTGTAAAAACTTGTTATGTCTTAGTTTTACGCATTCTGTACTGGCCAAAAAAAAGGAATTATCGTAATGAATAATTGTAGGGAGTAAACAACCCTTCTCGCAGAGGACAAATGCAAAGGAGGAACATGCCGCGAAATTCTAGTTTACGAGCACCGACTGTGAACTAATGAAATTGTCACGTGGTATTACATAAAATCAGCGCGTGTAGGCCTGTACGCTAATTTAGTGCATTTTCGTCTATCCTGGATGCAACCCTCATCATGAAAACAACGTTATTCGACTGGAACCCAGTAAACACAAAGCCCTCATTCGATGTCTGACGAACGACCTTTAATGGAAGTGCTGCTTTTCTTGCTGAGTTTTTCCATTAATAGGTCGATGCACCCGAGGATTTTCCTCCAAGATAACGCCCCATCTCAGTGGAGGCAATCCAGTAATCCATGATCGAGGCAATCGACAGACATCCGCAATTTTCAACGTGCAACTATATACTCTTAATAGTTTTCATTCTCATCAGTTATGATGTTGGTTGCAATTTGTTTTTACACCTAGAAAAGCAAAAATAAACGTGTAGAACATAATTCACCGTGGTGAATTAGGTTTTTTTTTTTTAAAGTGATGAAACAAAGATAAGATTGTTTCACCGAGAGCAGTTTACTATCATTTATTTTCATTTTGGCAAAGCAGATCGAAGTCATTTATTATCATGAAAATTATACGGTGAAAATGCAATGACTTTAACAGTGAATTCCCATTCGGGAATATATCAGTTACCATCCCTAATGAGCACATTTCTAACGGTTTCTTAATTAGTCATGGTCATGTGATACGCGATTGCACGTTTGCATCATTGGTTAAACTTAGTCTTAAAATTTAATGACGCGTTGCAATGCTGAATGGGAAAATTTCGTAAAAACCTTAAATCTTTCTGAATTGTTCATGAGTAAGAAGTGCGATGAAAATGACTTATGTTTATGCCAGTTCTTAAGCAAATCTAATTTCTTCGCAGAATAGAAATTATAACAAAATCCCAACTCCACCTAGGCCGATTTACGCCAAACAATATAATACTCCAATAAAAGGGCTCCTACAGATGGACTTGGGCAATCCTACAGCTTGTAGACATTGCTGGAGGATTGCCCACGCCATCCGCGGGGTCTTTTGCGTGGTTAATCGGGAAAAAATTACAAAATTTCTTATCCAAAATGGCGTCGGGATTGGGTGTGAAATTTGACTACTATTAAAGACCATGCCGAAAATCATTCTTTTTAATCGTGCATACGCTATGTTGTTGAAGTTTTTTTTTTGTTTTTTTTTAGCATTTTTTTCTTCTGAAATTTATTCCTCGTATTTAAAAATGTAGCAATTTCTTTCGAACCACTTTACTGCACATCGTTCAAAGTCACTATCTTTCGCTCGTCTCCTATTTTGGGGAATCGATGAGCGGGTGCAGGCCCTGAATAATGTGAATTTTGTGGGGAAAAAAATGTTTCTCATCGATGATGTATACACGCACATATTAGGCAATTTCACGGGCTGTTAATGTGGCTCGAACGTGGCAGTAAATCTGCCTTTTATGGCTGTTCGTAGTTTCAAATGAGATATTAGGAAGGCAACTAACGAGCGAGGCAATCTTTTATGATTTCAATTTGTTTTATCTTGATATCCACGCTTAAATTGCCTATTGCTAGCTCCTGGTTGGAGAACCTGCTCCGTGCATATCTTCCAGGAGTAAAAAAAGATCCTCTAATAGGGCCCAAAACAGCTGCTTTTAGCGATTCTCGCAATGTGGTGCTTCCCTAAGCTCGCATTCACAATAGCCTTTCTTTGCATTTCATATTCTAGTTGAAATAAAGAACCACCGACGCGAACCACGTGTCATTAGCGTTTTCGCATTTGAATAAATATGAATGTGCATGCAGCATTTCCGTTTTTTCTTCTACGCCTACTTTGCGGATGAATTATATTGGTGACGAATTCGCCGAGGAAGATGCTAATTGAAATTTCGTGTTTTTGACATTTTTTCAAATATATGCTCCCTGCTGGGTTATTTATTAATGATGAGTACATTTGCACTGATGCAGGCAGAGCCGCTAGGTGTAAGTTTCGTTATAAAGGAGATCTTGTAGCTACTGAAAAACGAATACTTACTTCTCCATTTCAAATATCTTCACTCTTTTTGCATCTTTTCCAGTGATTTTATTTTTTAAAGAGGAACACAACTGCTTTGGCAAGTTGCTACAATGATTTTCAAACTATTTTAAACCACCTTTTATACTCCTGGTAAATGTACAGTTTTTTTAAAAAAATATATATATATATATATAATTTAGACTGGGCTGACACGTTGATTGAACAGTTTTTGCTGAAAATTTCATTTGTGAGTCTGTTTCCTGTAGCTATGATCTAATGCAATCGCGTATAAATGTACTGTACTGTACTTGGCAACTCCCCTTGATCTTAGCAATCGAAATTTAGGATAAATGCTTGATGCTCATAAAACTGCCCGGGGAGATAACACAGTGCGACTCTCCGTGCCATTGATATCAATGTCTTAGTTTGGTATACAAGTAGGACATGTCTCGTCTGTTCGTCTTGTTACTCATATTTGAAATCCAGCATGATTTTATATTTGGAAGTTCATACGCAAGGCAATTTGTTTGAATCGTTGACCAATCTGTCGGTCAGTGATCTTTCCCCATGGAGTCTGTTTGGAAAACGTCTTTTCAATAGGGTGCATATACTCCTTCTTTATGGGATTACTTCTCTCTCGTGTTTTTTTCTCCCGAATTGGGTAAAAACCATTTCTGACGTTCAGTCGTAGTACTCCTGTTGAGGAATAATGTTTATTGACAGGGTTTGAGGTATAGATCTGACTGCGATGGTAATCCAATCTTCTGGAAATCGGTACTTCGGCAAAGATCGAAGAACAAACCTGGATGAGGTTTTCGAGAGGATGTTTATCCAAGTTTCAACACATTTCTTTCCAAATTAAAGGCTCAACAGTTTTAGATGCAGAGTGATGCAATATTTAAAAAAAATATTGCAAGCCGTATAAATTGTCAACACATTTAATCTGCATTCCTCTAATCAACTTATGAATCTGGCAGGTTAATTTACACGTTCCAAAGCTAATCGTGGCAAAAATACAGCACAATCCACAATAAAATATTGGCATATTCCAAAATGCCAACATTGAGACGTTTGAAGCACATTCAACATATTCCTGGTATAAATGGCACGTTTGAAGGTTTAGAAAGCGTACCATTTTTATAGTATCGACTAATTTACTGAGTTACTGAGTTTATCATACCAGGATGCGTTTTCAAGTTTTACCATTGTGGGTATTGGGTTTTTCACTCTCAAGTGTGGAAAAGGAAGCGCATTTTTCGGAAGCGGTTATCAAAGCTGGTTTCTTTGAAAGATGATCGATCATTTTTATCAGTTGGGTAATGTTTGTTGCAAAATAGGCCGAATTCTTAAAAGTGCGTTTCTATTGCAATAACCACATGAAACTCATTGAGTTTGAATTATGTCCCTGCTGATCACATTTCTCTTTTCGTAGAAAATTAAATTTACTGACCTTCCTTCTATGGTAAAGAATGACATGATTAATCGGGAAAGATAATGATCACGGCAAAGTGAATCCATCAGTCATGCAGGTTTTTTTTATTAAAAAAAATTCCTTGATGCAAAGAAGAGATGCTCATGTTACGCATAACCTTTATATAGACAGACTCTTCAATGTTGATATGTACGTATTATATACAGGGAGTTTTTTCATCACGCCACTGTAGTATTTCATCGAAAAAAATCATTAATACGTTTAAAAAGGTTAATGAAAAAACAATTGTCTTTTCCGTTTATGACATTATGTATATGTGTGGTGTGAACACTGTTTACAAAATAAATTCTAAAAAAAGTTGCAGAAGAAAAGTTTTATTTTTTAAGCAAAAAAGCAAAAAACAACAGCTTACAATTCCATCCAAATTAACCAGAAGATGTACTCTGGAAGATTCACAGATCATCACTTTGTTGTTCAAACAAAATTGAATATGGCGGATGCGTGTGATGATCTCACAATCTAATCGCTATCCGAATCATAAAGCCCTCTTGGCTCAATGTTTTGGTCACTAATGTGTTGTAAATGAGGGCAACCGATTAACAGGAGGCGAGGTTCGCTTCGTAATCGAGTGCCATCTAAACTGATCAAGGATAATTTGGGAAGGCAGAGTTTTTTCAAGCCTGGAAAAATAAAACACGGAGTAAATCAAAAAAAGTTAACAGAATTCCCCGACGTTGATAATAGATTTTTTTAATCTGAGACTTTCAAAACTAATTATGGACCAGGTCTTTTGTGGTTTAATTTTTTTAAAACGTTGTAGAAAAAGAAAACGAGGAAAGTTTTTTTTACAGAACAGTTATAACAAAATAACTTCTCAGAGAATTTAAAACAATTGCGAGATTCGTTACGCAGCTGGTTTACACTGCAATTTGAGAACATAGCGCACAGCTGCCTAGTAACAAATTTTAATGTTTGACAAATGTAGTAATATGAGGGAGTGTAAATGGAAAATTTTAGGGTAGTAAATTCATCTTACCTCCATCGGTCACTTGAGTGTAACTCAAATTCAGTTTAGATAATAAATTGCAGCCATTCAGAATTCCAGCTTTCAAGTAGACTTTTCCTGTGCTGAAATACCAAAAGATTTTATCCATAAAAATCAAAATGTTGGAATTATTTTCCTGCTGGCACTCAAATAAACCGTTTTATAGGCAACCCTTAACAAAAGAGATTTTGCGATCAATTTCGCTGACCATGAACCACAATTCATATGCCGTCACATTGCGAACGAATAACATTAAATAGAGATTGTGCCACCACTCTATTTGAATTTAGCCAGATATTTCCGCTCGAATGAAATCAAAGGCAATGTGCATAATTTCAGTGATTTTGCTGGCACCACGTTGTTTTGACAGCTTGGGTTAGAATTTACCGACAATCAAATGGAAATCTACTCCACAGCTTGCCATCAAGCTTTAACGTTATTATGAAATGGGGGAAGGGGGAAATATGCACAGTATTTTATGCACAGATTTCTCATTCCCCTCATTTTCAAGATTGCCAGTTTCAACATGCCTTGAGTTTTGACAAATATTCTGGTTATTGACAACATTCATGTGCCATTTAAAGGAAGAAAATAGTTTTTTATACTGCACTTCAACTTGCCTTTTCTGTAAATATTGTTTTAAATTGGTGATGTAAATCCACAGCCCATTATGCCGTATAAATTTGTCAACATTTTCAAATTAATTAATTAATGCATAATCAGCAACTCTTACCTGGTATATGCGAGACTTAATTCAGCAAGTTTTGGCATTTCTACAAAAGGAATAGGACATGAGAAGTATGTTAGTTTGCTCATTTCTCACCGGAACACACCTAACATACCTTTTAACACAAACATCCCATTATCAGTTATCCCTGTACGGTCCAAATATAGAACTTCTAAATTGTGGAGACCTAAATGCATGAAAACAAATTAGGAATTATTGTTCGGTTCTAAAAGTGGCGGCGATCACAACAAAGGCTTCCAAAATCGGGAGGGGGGGAAGGAAGGAGGTAATTAAAAAAAATACTTGCTTCCCAATGCCAATAATCCGACATCAGTAAGTTTAGTGTTATTTAGTATCAATACCTTCAAGCTGTGTGAAAGAACATCACATTAGGCGCATGTGTTATTCAGAAAAAGCAACCTGTAGCTTGCACTTACCTTGACATTTTCCTTAGGCAAATTATTCCAGCATCAGTAAGATGGATATAATTTGTGAGATCAATCGTTGATAATGACATTCCTAAAAATTAAATTCAGATTATGCGTTGCATAGGTGATCCAAGGAAAGCTTTGGGGTAATATGTATAAAAAACAGCCACATCTTTACAATAATTCAGTTAGGAAAAACTTGAAGCTTTCCAAGTCTGTAGATGCTTATACATTGCTTATGGATGCTTATCCATTTCCCTAATTTTAGACATACCCTGGATAAAAGTCATTCCCAAATCTGATATGGTCAAGCGCGATGGCATTTTGAGGTTAGTTAACGAGAGATCTGTCGGATAACAAATAATGTTAACAATATTATTAACTGTAAAGAACTTCTTTACAAAATATTTAGAAACCTTTGATCAATTCCAAAGCCTTGTCTCCTTCCACATGTGGCAGTTGAAAAATATTCAAAGTATTTAATTTTGGTAATTTGCCAAGCCAAACCAAAGCATCTGGTGACACAGGGACACCTCGTATGCTTAACGATTCCAGATTTATTAAAGGGCATAGTTGCTTCAGACACCTCACCTTAAATCAAGCAAAAAGCAATGTTACATTACGCACATTATAATATAGTGCAGCTTCTTTTAATATCATCACTAACCTGAGTATCATCTAAATTTAAACTCCGTAATTGTGTTAATGCTGTAAATGGAATGCCAAATTTCAATTAGCTAATATCTGCAACCAAAAAAACTTGCCAGAAATTGTACACTCTGGCTTGATGGAAATATTTAGTCTTTGATAATCAATGTTCTATCTAGTATTGAATAATTAAAGTTCAAATGGTCAATTTAACTAATTCACACCAAAGCAGCATCAAATAAATTTGATAACCTAACAATCCCTTTATGCATAGTTCCTGTAATGTATTACCCAAATACAATCTGATCACTTGCTATACTACTCACCTGATAGTGGTTTCAGTACGTTATCAGTTATTAAAGTACAGCTTAAAGTGAGATATTGGAGGCAAGTTGGTTTGCTTGAAAGGTAACTTTGTAGTCCAGAGTCTGTTACTTTTGTTCTGTCAAGGTTCAGTGTTGTTAAATTCCGTAATTCTGGAAATGGTCATTTGTAAGAGGTATAAGATGCATGCTTCAGAAAAACTGCCTTTTTCTAATAATTACACTTGACATGAATTATTTTTCTTCTGCAGAAGTAATAAATTCATGGTAATTAATATTTCCTTCACATAACAGGCTGCAATTTAGACCCATAGCATATGATTTGTTTACACATTTGTACAGTTATGAACATTATGAACAGAAATTCTAAGAAAATAAGAATACATTCCTTGAGGAGCATTAATTGTGTGGTCAAATCTATGAAGTTAGTATTGTTATGATGTTTGGTCTGAATAATTACCGGAATAACTCACGATTTGTTAAAACCAAATATTGTAATAGATTAGTCAAATTGCATGATCACGACTGGAAATTGCAAGACTAACCAGAAATATATTGAAAAGCGCTATCGGTAATCTGATTGCATTCACGCAAGTTCAGCGACAAAATCCGTTTCAAGGCTATAACAAAAAATAATACATGTGCATGTAAATGGCAGTCTTTCGGTAAAGAGGCTGCCTTAAATATGAGAAAACATTACTTACATGTCAGAATCTGAAGACCAGAATCGTTAATAAGTACACACCCTGCTAAGCTCAAGTGCCGAATTGTTGTATGAAACCTAGTTTTGAACACATCCAATTGCAGATGATATTAATGTTTTCTCATAATTGTTAAAGTTCTTAAAATGTAAACATGAATTAAAAGGAAAATAGGAGCTAATTCTCCAATAAAAAATAATTTCCGAACATTCCAGACAATCTGATCATTTTATATTAAAAGTTGAATTTTTTTTAAATGCTCTAGAATTCAAAAAATATTAAAACTCAATGCTTGCCTCAGTCCATAAAGTAGCTCGTTTGTTGCATATGGGTAAAAGTCCAAGATAACACAATCCAAGTGACTGAATTGGAAAAAAGTACAACATTTTTACAACTAATGTGGAAAATAATGACTGCTGAAGAAATTCACAATGAATTTTCAAAATTACCATGATAAAAATGGTTGAAGAGTTCTTGGAGAGAGAACAAGTTCCCTTTTCATGTGCTTCAATATCTTTTCTGCTAGACCAGCTGGTAAGGACAAACCACCAGAACATGTGCACGGATTCACAATCCCTTTGACAACCTGGTGAATACATAATTGCTCCAATTTAGGAACAGAACTGCTAGATGTTGTGGGTTCAGAATCTTCAGGGAGACTTGGTTCAGCATTGAAAGCTCTCATTAAAGCGGCTTCCCCTAGAACCAACGAATGCACCAAATTTAAAACAAATTTGCCGATAATAAAACCAAAAGAACAAATCATATAGTAACAGCATATTATACTTGCTAGATCCAAGGGATTTTTCTTGCGGCGCATTTCCTCGTTCTTTTCGTTGTCATCTAGTTTGTGTCCAGAACCCCAAACATGACCAAGCCCTGCCAACGTGCAATCAAGTATTTACATAAACATTAGCATCATTGCCATCACCTTTAATCTTGCAGTCTTAAGTAGTATAGTTTTTTGCTTCTTGTATCACAGCCTTGTTTCTCACTTTTAGGCTGAATATCTGTGATGGCTTATCATCATATTCCACAGGAGACAAATTATCTAACACATTTTATGGAGATTTTCTTAATGTGAAACTTAAAATGTATATGATTGCTAAATATACTGTAAATGTAATTTTTTTTTGCACTTAGGTGCAAAGTTTAAACTCTGACAAATTTCCCACCACTCAACTGTAGCAATGACGTCAGTTTTCTACTCTAAAAATACGTGATTATCTAATCCTTTATTGAATCTTATCTTCTCCATCAGCCATTTATGATAGCATAATGATATGTGCAACCGCTTCTTGTCACTAACTATTTTTCGAAGCTCTTGAAGAAGGGATTTAGCAGAAACATTGAAGTATTAAAGAATGTTGTAGTGGACGTGTCCAGCAATTTAGTAATTTGTTTGCATCTATAATTTTTTTTTGTAAATGATATTTCTTTTTTGTATCACATTATTACAAAATTTTCAATAAGAATGTAATTTTGGTTTCTTGCAATGTCGTTACATTGTTTACCTGCATTCTCCAAAACTTGATGCATCTCTGCCATTAAGTTTTGCACTGGCGGGTCTTGTAAGGGGTGAATTCTAGCATTTTGTTGACCTCCTGGTAAGCCGAATATTGCATCTGAAACCATCATTATCAGTTTCAAGAGCTTGAACTTTGCTCAAATAAATCAATCATAAACTTTATGCAGGCTTACAGCGGGCTGATTCATGCAGATTCAGTAAAACATATTATGAGAATTTATGACTAGGTCAGCACAATGCGGCACTTATTAATTTAAGCATCTGACAATTTGGAATCCTGAAATGAGCAAACAGTATAAGTACCTTCTTCCATATGTTGCTGCCGTGGCACATCAACATGCACTGGTGCGCAATGTCGACGTCTATTCATAACAATTGGAGGTGAAGGAGGCCTTAGTGGAACAGCAGTAGTATCTAAAGTAATTTATGCCTAATTTAGGTTTCACAAACTTAATGTATAGTCTGTTAGGTATTTTCCTTCACAAATTTGGTAGTTTATCACAGGATTATTAATACATACTATTTAACTGTTGGATATTCAACACGAGTGACCCAGAAGGCACTAATCCAAGCTCCAAGTAGGTACGATTTAAATCTTGAGCAGAAAATTCGTATCTTGGAAATGGCTATAATTATTTTGCATATTTGTAACATTTGGCAATGAAAAGTAAAATGTGAAAGTATCAATGTTCAACTATAATAAAAATCCAATCTTACGTTACCTGTAAAAGGGCAATTTCTCCACAATCTGGGAACTCAATTTTCATTGCATCCCATAGTTTACAAAGTTTATCATTGCAATTAAATTCTCGTTTTATTACTGAACCATTTGGGCAGCGAACCTGAGAAAAACATTTCTATGAAGTGATCATGTGACTTCTTACTACAGCTTATACCACAGTGAACAGCAATTAATCTCACCTGAATCGTAGTTCGGGTTGCGGAGGTATTAAGAGATGGTTTTTTTGGTAGAGCATCCTCCCTTTTTTCAAGATTGGGCGAATTCACTAAAGCATGCAATTGCTTTTTTTCCATTCTATCTAAAGCAATTTGTTGCAGTACATCTGAATGTTCCTACGACCAGAGAAGTTATGTTGTAAACAAGCAGCTGATAACCATCATTTCAAAGGCTTTTATTTTTATTGCTATCACGACAACATTTTTCATTCTTCTGAAAAATTATTGTATATGTGCATGAAAAAAAAAAGGATAGAACTGTGCACCAACTAAGTATGCAGGTTTTTTTTTACTAGTTTTTCAACCGCAACAAAATAGGACATTTTTCAATTACGAATTAATCCCCTTAACTTATACCAAAACAATTGGTCATTCAAATCTGACATAACACAACCATGTATATTATGCTTCGCGGGCACCCTTACCTGGCCCCATTTGCTCCGCGACTGCCTTCACACTGATATCAAAGAAATAAAATTAAAAAACCACCTCCCCGCAAATTTCAATTACAATAATTTCAACGAATCATTTCTCCACTAATATTCAAGAGCCGGCTACTATATAGAATTGCAAAATCATATGGCAAACAGGCCCAACAAACATCTCCCTTGACACCATTAACACCGCCTTCGGACGCCCGACTGTAAGTATGGGCAACATAAGGACCAAAACCTATAACACGAAAATATGCCAGAAGGGGCTGTGACCCCTTAGTGCATCGACTCTCTCTGCAATCATGACCATGCAATAAAGATACAAACTCTGGTGAATATGATGCTGAAAGTACCTTTCGTTTTCTTAGTCTTTCCATTTTTGCAGTCTGTTCGGCTTCAACTCTTTGCTTTTCATGAAACTTCTCCCACTGCTTGCGTTGCTCTTCAGATCGAATGACGCCTGAATGTACTATGAATAACGTTGCCATTAGTTATTGGAATGCGAGCTTTGTTGACGGATGGGCAACCTTTTGCAAATGCCCTACATAGATAAACTAACCTGGTGGTGCTTCTTCTACCGGCGCTTGCTTCTCGCAGATCACAGAGCCGGATTCGACGCCTGTCTCGGGTTTACACGGTAGTCCTGGACTGTCAAACAAGCTGTTGATTGTCTAAATTTTTTAACAGATAATCTGTTCGATAAATAGTTAAATAGATTAATTCTGGAGAGAAATAACTGCATAATTGGCTATCTACCCTTCTGAGCTGCAACTTTGGTCCAGCAGCACCCTGACCAGGCTTTCCACCCAAGATCCTATATATCAAATAACGAGTGTTGGAGAGAGCGATATGACATTTAAACGTACGCCAAATTGAGATTAAAATGCATGTACCATTCCACAGCTTCGGGCAATGATAAGATGCCAGCTGACACCGCTTGCTGACAGTCATCATACTCGAACCCCATTGTTAGCAATCTATCAAATAAGTCGTCAATGCTCTGGAATTTAAAATGCAAATTTGTTATTAAATGGACAATTAAACGAGGTGACAATTAATCGGTCACTTTCGAATATACCTGAGCTTGTGTCGTATCCATTTTGTTGAACGTATTATAGCAGCTCTTTTGTAAACCTAGTCGCACATGTAGACTGTGCGAAGATGCGAGCACAGTATGGTGAAACTGTGTCTTATCACAGTATACGCACTTTGGTATACGCACAGTTATTATTTTAGACTGTGCCAGTGGAAACTAGATTGGATTATTTATCAGTATTCTGCTTAAGCAGTCGATTTTTTTTAATACAGCGCTTCAGCAAGATTACTTGCACCGAGTGACGCGCCAAATTTAAAAGAAGTTTCGCAAAATGCTGGTGTATTCATGTATTTGTACTATAGGAGTACTCAGACAGAAACTTTCAGAATTAAGTTTGAACAGTGGATGCCTTGGGTGAATTTTTTATACCAATTAGCGACTCAGCGTGTCTATGTGGCAGGGGTGGTCATTATACAATTTTAGTCAGACAAAGCAGTCTGGTCATGAATGACCTCAAAACATAATTTATGCTATTTCCCGTATTTGGGATTTAAACGAGGAGGATGGGATGGGATAGGAAGACGGTCATGGCCGATTTAATACCCTGATAACATTGATAACCTTGAGTGATTATTTTAAATCAATCTTACTGTTGAGTAATTTATCACTAATGCGGGATATACTGTAGATAATCGAAAGTAACAAATGATTTTTTGCATAAAATTTTTGCTCTATTAAAATAATCAATCAAATTTGTAGTGCCTATTACAAACATAACCCGGCCGTGGATCGTGCTCATGAGTGCTCCTGCAATCCCCTGTGATTTCTCATTTATTTATTTTTTTCAATCACGGCGCTGATATAGACGTCAAATATGCTGTAATGAGGTGATCATTTAACCAATCTGATAAAAGTGTCTGAAATCTGTACAGATATTTGGCCTCGTTGCCGCAAATGTATTGCGATCTTTGGGATGTTTCCCGACAACGGCGAGTTGGAAATAAAGGAGAGCGAGTCTCTAATGGCTGTAAGTAGTAAATATGCAAAATATTAAGCATTTGATTTCTCTTTCGAAATATTAGAAACAAGATATTTCTTTTTCAATTTTTTTTCAATATTTTCAATGAAGCAAGTTTCAATGTTATATTAATTTTTTTCTCAAAGTTCATCAGCTATATGGCAAGCTGTTGGTGAACTTTTCAGTAAATGCTGTGAATTCGCAAATAGCTGAATAGAATTTTATTCTATTGAACAACTTATAGAAAAAAAACTTGCAAAAGGGGCTCATTATCATACCACAAAATGATAAGTGAAGAAATATTCTAAAAATAAACTTCTGTAAGAAATTTAAATGTTTAACCAATCTTGTTTACTATTATCCATATTTTAGACAGCCTTGAGGCTATATTTGTGAGGCCAGCTAGGTTGTGGGAGCGAATTATTCTACATTTAATTAATGGCCGTTTGTCTGGTGTCGTATATTAAAATACTGTGATTATTCAAAAGAATCAAAATAGCGTTATGGAATACTGAGTTTAGTGATTCTTCAGCAGTAATTCACCATTTAGTTAGCTAGTCCCAGTCATTGCTGGGAAAAGTTTGAAACGCACTTGCCTTAATTAGTCCATTTGTGTAGGGTTCGAGGGCATGTTTTGAACATGTACAGTATATGGTTCGATACCGATTGAACAACGTCCTGCTATACTAATCACATTGACTATTGGTCCAGAGTTTAATCGATTTCGGACATCGATTACAGCAACATCTAAGATTATGCCAAAAAATACCTATTTTAAACAAAACTTATTCATAATTTGCAAAAAAAAAACAAATGGGGGTCCCATTGAAAATCCCGAAGAGACCCCCCCGATCCCCCATAGGGGGATCCTTTCCTTTTCACGTAAATTAAAAGGCAAGTCGATATTATTATTTTTCATTATAATATTTTTTACGATTTACTATTTATTTTAAAAGATATTGATCGAATCATGATAAATATTCCCCACTCTGTATATACGATTGCAGCTAATGTTCCCATAGTTTAATTTTTATAGCCAAAATCATTGATATGTGTCGTTTAACGAAATATTAACAATATTTGAAGTATAGTGGATAGGCCTACAAATGATGCATTTTTTAATTAACTTAGCACCCTCTTCCTGCAGTTAACCATTGTCTTATAGGAACAGATTTATGCCAAATAAATTGCCATTGCAATAAATAATCTATGAAAATGCCGAAAGTGCAGTATTACATGCATTGCGGATGAAAATCATTATACTATCATTAGTCTTCATCAATATTTTTAATATCGTAATGCCCTTAAGCGATTAACCAGTCTACCCCTACCCATATTTGTGGGTATAATTCCTGTGATATTGAGGGCAACTTTAGAACACATTTTTATGGGTGCACGTCTGCCGGTTGATAAAAAATGACGCATGGCTGTTAAAAATATCATCGAAAATCTCCAGTTTTATTGCAATAATGCATAAAATCACTTCAAAATCAAAATCATTTTCGATCATTATGAATGGGCTACATTAAAATCATACTGTTGACATCAGCAGCTTTAAAAACCACTTTTAAATGGTTTAGCTTCAAGTTTTACATCATCTGGGACACAAGAGGATCCAGGATTCATAACTTAAGATTTCCTCAATGCTCGAGTGAGAGCAGGCGTATTACACTCAACAAGGAAATCTAGAATCCAATCTGGAAAGTAAGACAAGTATCTGTAAATATACTTTCCGTCATTGCCACAGACGTAACGATCTTTAGGATGTTTCGCAAATAGGGCGTGCTTCATGGCGCCTGTCACCATGTCTGGATGATTCCATCCTGATAACGGTGGACTGGATGTAAATCTAATCATGTCTTCATTAACTGAAAGTTAAAATGTTATATCATGTTATATAATATTTTTATAAAAATAAAGCTACAGTTTAGACTGGTCCTAATTCAAGAGAGAAAAAATGAATCTGAGAAGTTCAGAATAAGTGAAAAAGTGTGCATTTTTTAAACCGTAAGATTAATGATTCTACTCTAGCCCTCTAAGTGCTGAACAGTTTTGTAGTATTCCAAAAATGAGTGAGCGTTGACATAAAACGTGTTATGCTAGAAGTATCCGTTATTAAGTTGTGATTTAGCTTCATTTTTGATTATAAATGCAGATTTCATCCTGAATTATTTCTTCTGCACTGGCGGTGCTCAACGAAATTCAATTTGTTTTATTTAAATTCTTTGACAATTATTTATACTAAATTTATAGACGATAAATGTGCTAATGGTTTTTCTCTGACAAACCACTAACCAGCTTCAAGAACTTCATCGTCAAATTCTTGGTTGTTGAAGTGAAGTCCATTATTCTCCACGCATGTTTTAATCAAATTTGTAAAATTAAACATTCCTGGTTCTATTATAGCTACCCGTGATCCAAAGTTTTTCATCATTCGCCTAAAAACGAAACGTTGATTTAAGTTGTGGGTATCTGGTTTAATCTGCCATTCATTATCATTTGAACAACCATAATACCATTGTATCCATTCCAAGAAAATGTTACACTGACCTTAGTCCATCACTGTATGGTTCCAAGGCATGTTTCGAACATGTATAAGGTTCATTGGAAAGTGAACAACGGCCTGCAATGCTGATGACATTAACAATTCGTCCAGCGGATTTTTTTATTAAAGGCCAAAATGTATTGATCACGTTCATCGTTCCAAAAAAATTCACTTCCATCGCCAACCTGAAATTTTCAGGAGTTGCTGTCGGGAATAAATATCCTCCTGTCAGTATTCCAGCATTGTTTACTAATCCCCATAAATCTGAAATTAATTGACAAATCTTGCATATTAAAACTTTGTCATACTCTTTAAAATAGTCGTAGTATGTGACTTATGTAAAATTTAGATAGAAATTCGGCGCACCAAAGATTGGAATTTGCCTCCAGCGTCATATTAATGACATGAAAGAAAATCTGTTTTACTCGATGTACATTGTACAGCATAGTAATTGGTTTTTCAAAAGGAGGGATCATCTTGCAAGAAATACGCAGTCAGAAATGACCCGTATACTCAAATTTACGATTATGTTTCTCAACAAGATATAAGAACTATTATTGTGCTACTATTGTGCTAACTGATTTGACAAATAAATGGAAATTGGTTACGCGAAATTTCATTTATTCGTGAATGCAAAATGATGATCTTAAAACCAACACCGACGGTGATAAAATGTCAATCGAGTTTTTTAAGCATGCAAATAAAAATGTTTCTACAATTTATTCCCCATACCTTTACTTCCATTTAACTCTCATTACTATTTTAATTTAAGTTGATGCAAAGTAATTCACTCGCATTAACGCGTATGATTCTACCAAGAAGGACAATGTGACAAAATATGCGTAGCATGTGTTTTTACCTTGACCTGATAAATCCTTTTCTATCATCTCCTTCGCCCTAGTCACACTTTCAACTTGAGTAACATCAATAGCGATGGTTTTCAATCTATTACTGGCTAACTTTTTCAAGTTTTCGGCGCCGTCTTTTGTGAAGCATCCGGCATACACTTTCACGCCGCATTTATCCAAATTCAGTGCCAAATGTTTTCCGAAGCCACGGTGATAAAAACGCACTTGCTGGTAAATTGGTCAATATAAGGTTTTCTGTACCACCAGTTGACATAAGCTAGCAGGCTAACGAATGAACCAAAACCGACGATAAACATCCACATTGCTAGTCTTTAGGAGAGGAATGGAAACTGAATGAGGGTGTGCTAGCTGTTTGTTCATCCTTGAGATGGAATGAAATTCAGGATTTGAAATTAAGTGCGCATGCGCCCGTATATAGGCTACACTGTAATTTAAAGGAAAAAAAACCAATAATTAAATTTATACAGAATTATCATTGCGAACTTAGAAATCTTTATTTTCCTGCATGCAAGAGTTTGAAATAAAATGTCACCTTTTCACTCAAATATTTTTATATGCTGAAGTGAGTTTAAAAAATAGTGGGCTTGTTCAAGCATTTTCCACCTTCAAATTTAAAATTTCAAACTGAATTTTTTCAAACAATACCTTTTGGTTACACACTATAAAATGTGTAGTTTTGACATATAAAGTTCGCGTGTTGGAGAAATTTGTATAGCGTCATGAACATGTGACAGTTTGTGAGGGAAATGTATAGTGCACTTCTTTTCGATCATAACATCAGATTACGGTACTACTGCGGTACATGTACTATACATATAGTTATAAAACTGTAGCATACATGTACTATACATGTAGTTATAAAACTGTAGCATACATGTAGGCCTACTATACATGTAGTTATAAAACTGTAGCATACATGTAGGCCTACTATACATGTAGTTATAAAACTTGACCAACATTGGACATAATGTGTACGTTACTCATCTGGCATAGTCATGATAGTCCTCTGCATGCGTTAATTACCGAGCGCAAGCAATGAATTTCCAACTGTAAATTTTAATTTTAATCGAGATGCATGTACTGCATTCATTATGATCAAACAATGTCACGCGTGTCTGAAATGTGTATATCATACTATTTTTCACTATAAAAAGATTGCAAATTACGGTATATTCGCATAATTATATTTGTTTCTTGAAAATGTTTACGAGAATTATGCGTAGTTGCATGTGTTTACGCTTTCCTCACACGGAGTGCTTTTCGACTATGACAGTCATACATGTATTTTTAAAGCTGTTGTTTCAAATTTCAAATTATATAGATAGCAACGGAGAGCAATGCATAACTTGTATGTGACGTCACGCAGCTCGTGGACGTGGCTAATAAGACTTGGTTTACATTGTGGGCTGGTTTTGGTGCACATAAATCTGAGAATCGTGGTGCTATAACTATATATCCTATAAGGACAAAAATTCTTAAACTTAAGAAAATTCCCCATTAGATATACTATCACTTAGTCTTGTGCTATTTTTTCGCCGCAAATCAAAAATTGTGTGAATTTCCTCATTTACTTCTAAATAAATAATTAAATAAAACTATAATGCAAAATGATATATGAAAAGAATTGCCTGCACGTGCAGTTTATCTATAGCAAAGGAAATCATTTTTGTAACGGTTTATCTTAGCACCTTAAATGCCAGTATATATACATGTACCTTGATGTGCTCCACTGTTTGATCTGGGCGGAGAAAAAGGGCGGGGCCTTCGTCTGCTCGTGAAAGTTATCTATTGACCATGAAAGTGTCATGGCAGCTAGCCGCTCCGTTTTTGGTGGTAAACGGTTGTGACGTACGTTTAAACGGTCAACTACACAGAACATATGACTAGCTTAGTATAAAGAAGTTATTGATTATGATTTTCTAGGTTTCGTGGATAAATTTCAAACGAATTTAAGAATACAAACTCTTTTCTTCACGAATTACTAATTAATAAACATAACTTTTTTGGGTAAAGCTCTTGTTGCATATGCATGAGCGACCTTCTCATGTGCTTTCATGGTCAATTACTTCCATAGAAACTGCCATTTTATTTAGGATGGCTTTGACGCATGAAAGCCAATTTGTATTCCCAACCAACACCATACAAAGGCCTAGAAAAAACGGCACATACATATTTATACTGTATACTTAAATTGTAAGATTTAAGAAGGGAAATTAATTTATCTTTTAGGTTGTAATCGTGTTTTTATCGTACTATTTGTTTTTAGCATTGCGTGGGTACATCGCTTTGCTGAAATTCTAATTTCTGGCTAGCTTATACTAATAATTCCATGGTTCGATATTTTTCAGAAAATCTAATAGACCTATAAACGTGTTTCCAGAACTTTAAAATTTATTATCAATGTGACTGACAGGATTCCATGGTGATTATCTCATGATTTTTTTAAGCTCACGCGAGATATTTGGTAAATAAAACTGAATAAGTAAATCGAACATCCAATCGGGAAGATAAACCGCAAATCTGTACAAATATTTTCCGTCATAGCCACAGACGTAGCGATCTTTGGGATGTTTTGCAAATAGTGCGTGTTTCATGGCATTCGTCACCATGGCCGGGTGGTTTCCTCCCGAAAACGGTGGACCTGATGCCAAACTGAATAAATCTTGCGCGACTGCAAAGAACAACGATAAACAAAAAAAAATTTTAACTTGAACTCTCACTATGAATGTTTTAAATATTGCTCATAATGACTGACTGGTATTGCTCTGCACTATTGCATCCTCACCAACCAAATTTCAAGTTATTTTATCTTGTCTGGTTACGTTTTATCTACTTATCCTCTGATTGAAACAAAATCAAAAGCAAAATAAGACATTAAAATAAAAGGCGATAACCATCTGCACTATACTATTCGTGAAAGTTACAATATGGAAACTCAGAAACTTAACGAATCGTGAAAGTCGCGAGTGTAAAATCGACACACTAATTGATTGAAAACAATTAACTCAAGGTTATATATGGCCGTGGGCCCGTGACTGTACACGTGACTTCACGACTGTCAAAATGCAATTCGTGATGCAACTGTCTGAGTTCCGCTATTGTAGACACTGTATCATGAAACGTTACGAGCAAAACTAAAACAAATGAAAATTCTGTAGTTTGCCAGCAAAAATGAAGGTCTATGCGATAAACATAGAAATTCCTGAGTGGATTCTGAATACTGTATTACTCAATTGAGTAATACAGTAGGCCTACAGAAAAGATGTAATCTTTTCGTGGCATACAGTAAATACGTACCAGCATCAAGAAACTTTTCTCCACACTCCGTCTTAACAGATTTAGGTGTTTTCTCTTTTATTTTTTTCACTTCATCTTCTGTTAAATTTGTTTTGACCAAATTTGTAAATAGGAATACTCCCGGTTCGATTATAGACACCTGCACTCCGAAATATTTCAGCCATCGTCTGAAACGAAATGTTCGGTGCAAAAGCCTGTTTAATACTGTAAATAACTTATCATTCAGGTTTGTATTATCCTAAGCTTGCGTGCTTTTTTGTTAAACGGCGCGCCCAAATGCACATTTTAATGCATTTATTGAACTAAAATAGCAAATATTGTGAAAATGGCGAAACTGACCTTAGTTCACCAGTGTAAGGTTCTAAAGCATGCTTTGAACACGAGTACGGTTCCACACCAACTGAACAGCGGCCTGACGTGCTAATAACGTTGACAATTCGTCCCGCGGATTTTTTTATTAAAGGCCAAAAGACATTTGTAACGTTCATGGTTCCGAAAAAATTCACTTCCATCGCTGTTCTGAAGTCTTCAGGAGTTGCTATCGGAAGTAAATATCCTCCTGGAACTACTCCGGCATTGTTCACTAACCCCCATAATTCTGAAATAAATTGGTGATCGTTGCTTATATTAAACACTCGAAAAATATTCGAGACAGATTCATGCAAAATGTGAACAGCTGGACACCACATTTTTTATGAGAATCGTTCCATTGAAATTGGAAATCTGCAGTGCATGCATAAAATGAATCATCAGAATGTTTGCCGAATTGGTAAAGAAAACCATCTGAATTTATCTAAATCATTTATTGCTAGATAAGATGCGTTCTAAATTAGTCGTATAAGGAAAATTATATGGAAAAATCAGATGTCATTTGTACCATTAATATAGTTAGATCGTTTTCTTCACAATGTTAAGTGCTTTTTTATTTTAAATACATCGCTAATAATAGTTGCATTTGAAAATAAAATACATGTCCATTTGTTTTCTTCTGAATATTGCATTGCTTCAAACGCTTGCCAAAAAAGAATGCAACGTTTCCACACAGCCTGGGGTGCTCGACCTGGGCGACTGATGCTGCCTCTACTTAGGGCAGACTATTTGCTTCTTGCCCTTTTTGGAGGCTGGCACTGAGGCTTAACAATAACATTAACTAAATTAGAGTTAACTAACCATGATACTAATCAACTAACATGTTCATCATGACCCAACCCAAACCACGGAATATCTAAACAACCTTAGATGTCAGAAGGGGCTGAGACCCCTTAGAACATTTACTACTTCTCTCTCATATTTGCTAGAAGCGATTTCATTTTGAAAAGAAATTAAGTAATGCAATTTTGAAAACCTTGGATATCTTGGTTTTCACTATTTTTTTCTTGAAATGTTACTTAAAACAGTTGGATTATTGTTTGCATTATTTCTTACATGGACGAACTCTTTGAGCATATGCAAGGTGTAATGATCGTATTAGTTTTTACTCATCGTCCTAGGGTATCGACGAGTTGTATTAATTTAACAAGACGAATTTTGAATTCGGATATTAAACATTTTCGGCTAAAACGAATGAATCTTCGAGTTCCAGAGTATTCGCGCTAAGTTAATTAACTTAGCGCGAATTAAAACGAACTTTAGACAACTTGATAAAAAGATACAGTACACCATAACGGCGAATTCCCCGACAATAGTTGCGTCATCATTCCATGCACTTTAGCGGGGAAGGATTTCATCCAAATTTCGATGAAACTTTAGTTTTATTGTTAAATGAATTTTAATAATACTTCTGATAATACGAACTGCTGTTTAAACGAACAAATTTATGTTCCGACGAGGCTCGACTGTATAAGAAATTAAGTCTGATGATTTCTAAATTTTAGTTGCAACATATCTTCTCTTATTTCGAGGCTGTTGAAATATAATTCATTGAATCATGTGAACCATTTGAAGACACGTGCTACTTTGCTGATACATTGCCTCGTTTTTGCCAGATTGAATATAATAAGTATATATAGTTGAAGGAAAGATGTTACCTTGTCCTTTCTCTAAATCTTTTTCTATTGCCTCTTTAGCCAAGGAAATGGTTTCTGTTTTCGTGACATCAATAGCTACGGTTTTCAGTCTGTCACTGGCTAATTGTTTCAACTTTTCGGCGCCTTCCGTGGTGAAACATCCAGCATACACCTTCACGCCGCATTTATCTAAATTCAGTGCCAAATTCAATCCAAATCCACTGTCTGTACCTGTGATAAATACGCATTTGTTGGTGTAATTATCGATGTAGGGTTTTCTGTACCACCACATGATATAAAGTACCAGGCCAACAAATGCCCCGGAACCGACGATAAACTGCCACATTGTATCGCTGCTGTGCTGTCTCCAGTATATTTGATTTGCTAAATTTCATAGAACTCTGGCTTATAATAACTATTAAGGCGCTTTTAATTGGTTAAACTTGTCAGTTCGACTCTTTGTTAGTTCTACCTGGCTTGCGTATTAATTATTTGATATACGTTCGGTCGACGTTCGCTGGCTGTTTTTAAAAAACATAGAAATATGTTAAACTCGGATTGTTTGCTAATTCTCCGTCGAAACGTAATGTGTATTTTTTTCCCATAAGCATCTCCCAAATTGGTATTAAAGTCAACAAACTAACGCTGTTAGTCATTATTAAAGTTTCTACATTTAAAATATAATCCTGTTTCAAAATTATGATAGCTCATAAGCAAACATACTAGTATATACAGGGTTAGCACAAATGCAATTAAATAACATTAAATAAAAAAGAACTAGTGAAAACATCGTATACTGTATGTTCCTGCGAGTAAACTTTCAAAGATTATTTTCACATGTATAAAGATGGCGTCATCATACATTTTCGCATAAATCCAACAAAGACAGTACCGAACAAATAATCACTTAATTATTCCGTTGCTATTCATCCTATTCAAAATGGGATGAATTTGACTACCGCCTTTATGTGACCGAGGCTGCGCACATTGAACATGCACATTGAGTTGAAGTTCTACTTCATATTACCTGTATGCTGGCGTCATCTTGATATTCATTTTTAAAAAATTTTAAGTTTACCAATACAGAAATATGCGATGTGAAGAATTCGAGTTTTTGCACCCTGTGTCAAATGCCCCCTAATTTTAATGGAAATACAAAGTCTATTTTTAATGACTTGTGTAACATTTATAAATCTTTGTTTAAAGTCTATTGATTGCTTTACATCTTATCATGTTCTCTGATGATACTTTGACGTTTCACGTTGGTTTTCATCCAAAGTTCAATAGCAGCGGCAGTTCAACTCCAATTATACAAATGAGTTTTCTAGCTTAATTAAATTATGTACAGTATCATCAGTTTAATTTTTTTCATTTTGATGGTTTGTCGTTGATTCGATTCTACGAATTCGAGCTACAGCCCAACTTTGAGTTATGAAAATTAATTGACTCTAATCCATGTTGTAATTTTTTATATATATCTTGAAATTGAAACCATGCAAGCGACAGCTAGTCAATTGCCCTAATAGTTCGTAAATTTCGACACTCACTCCAACAAAGGGTCTATGACCCTTGTTCTAAGATCCAAAAGATCGTATACAGTAGATGCAGCTTTGTCCAGGCCGTAAAAATGTGCGCAAATGTGAATAGTATATATTCTGATTTTTTCCGAATAAATACACGAACAATGTGCAGTATCTTAACCCATTTGAACCGTTTGCAAGAACTTTACAAATAATTACAAATCAACTCCAATTCCTGTAAGATGCATGGAGTACGACATTGCTATAATATTGAGTCAAATCCTATCAACATCGAAGATAATCATGTTTTAACATGCACCATCGGCAGAAACGATAATATAACGTACTTACATAACAAATGAAAATATTTTATTACAGTTATCCATGAAGTATATTACGAGCTTGTGCATATTCGGAAATCAAATCAAAACCAAGATGCGTGAATTGGTATCACAATTAAGATGCGATCTGAAGTGAATTACAGTTATAACATTCGTATTCAAAGGTGAATCAGCTTGTCCAATTTCTCGGATGTATTATTTGTATAGTGTGGTTGACGGAATTCAGGGTGAATGTCTTTTATTTCTTAAGCGCACGCGAGAGTGCTGGTAAATAAAACTGGAAAATTAGATCGAGAATCCAATCTGGAAGATAAACTAGAAATCTGTATATATATTTTCCGTCATAGCCACAGACGTAGCGATCCTTGGGGTGTTTTGCAAATAATGCGTGCATCATGGCATTCGTTACCATGGCCGGGTAGTTTCTTCCCGAAAATGGTGGACCAGGAAGAAAACCTGACAATAAATCTTGCTCCACTGCAAAGAACAACGAAATTCAGTTTAAATATGAATGCATTTTAAATTAGGTACAAATGTTTATATTTCCCTTAATTAGTTCCAAACGATTGACTGATATTGCTCTGCCCTATTGCATTCCCGCTGTTAGCTAAATTTCAAATTATTTGTACTTGTTAAGTTACGTTTTGTTTATTTATCCTGTCAGTGAAACAATTAAAAAATGCATTGTACGCGTTCAATTTTACAATAACAGTAGACTTGATAACCAACTGCATGCAATAATTTTTTCCCACAGAATTTGTTGATTCCTCGAAAAAATTAAAAATAATTCTGACAGTGACGTATTATTAGTATTATTATATAGCATTAAAGTGATACCGTTATGAAGTAAAAAATGTAAATTGGGCAACACTGACATCACACCGACACTGAACTAGTTTTCGATTTGCACGGTTATATCCCTGCCATTAATACTTACAAGCGTCAAGAACCTCTTCGCCACACTCTTGCGTGACATGTTTAGGTGCTCTCTTCCTTATCCTTTTCACGTCGTCTTCTGTAATTGCTTTTCGGAACAAATTTGTGCATTGGAAAATCCCTGGTTCGATTATAGACACCTGAGCTCCAAAATATTTCATCCATCGCCTGAAAAAAAATATAGATTTCGTAAATTCCGCGCATTAATGACAAATCCTGATTCATATTAACAAAATTGGGACAGAACTTATTAAGATAACTTATAGTTAAAACTAGTCGCCAATGTGACTGTCACCCGAAAGACATTTCCCAAAATATGAATAAACCACAAAAGGAAACATCTTCAAGTGGTCGGAAACAATAAAGAATTTTAAACCCAACACACGACCAAGAAACGCGAGTCACATTTATGTGCAACGTTTCGACGCCAAGCGTCTTTGTTCAAGCCCTGACAATTGCAAGTTAAACAATCGTTAGTTTACATATCCAAGACGGATGTATAACTTGCAATTGTCAGGGCTTGAATAAAGACACGTGGCGTCGAGACGTTGCACATAAATTTGACTTGTGTTTCTTGGTCGTGTGTTGGGTTTAAAATTGGTCATGAATAAACCACATTAGAAATTTAAGATTTAATATTTATAAGAACTCGTTAATTGGGATTTGAAAAAGATCTTGTAGTCTTAGGGCTCTCATTCGTTGGTATTTATAATTCTTACTTCTAATTTTTTTGACCACTAGCGCCAACCAGCGGGCAAACCATCAGTAATTTAAATGCATTACCAATATTTGCCCACTAGTTGGCGCTAGTGGTCAAAAAAACTAGAAGTAAGAATTATAAGTATCAACAACTGCGTACCCTATCATCTTGAAAATTTAAAAAAAAAAACTGACTCGGATAGGCTTTTGACGGTGGCGTTTTCCCTCAAATCAGGAGTTTTAGATCAGGTCATGAAATGAACGAGAAGCTGCTAATACTGCCCTACTAACCCTTATTAAATCAATTTTTTAAGATGTTGAGCTCATGACAAGAAGTGCTTCCTAAACGGTAAATTCAACTATCTATGCGAAAACATTTCAAGTCATATGCGACTCTAAACCCTATTTATAAACCCTATTGATTTTATCCCTTAAAATAAGATTCGTCTAGATTCAAGTCCTATAATTTTTTCATAACAACAATTTGATATCGCCCTATGAATATATCAGGACTTTTTTGTTTTAAATATTGAAATAAGTTTGGGAAAGATGGGAGAATTTTTCCAACACATTTCATTAAACTCGAAACTGTTTTTTCAAATAAAAAGAAAATAATCACGGAAACTTAACGAATACCCTTAGTATGTTTTTAACAGATTTCCCCTATCCCTCCTGGAGGGGGGAAGCAATGACAGTGATACCAGATTGAAACTGAATGTTTAGGTGTACATTCTTTCGTTTTTTACAGAAACTTCTCCTAAAAGGTACACCAGTTCAGAGTCACATCCAAGATTTATTTTGAAAAAAGAAATTGAAATTACATTAAAAAATAAATAAAACACGGTTCTTTTAAGGGCCAGCACTTTTTGAGATAAAAGATGTCCGATGCGACAATGTTTTAAGTGTGGACTCTCATTTTCTCCGGGATATGTTTTCATTAGTTTGTAACCTAATTTTAGAAAGAATTAACTATGAGGACAATTCCATTAAATTGAAACAACTCTTTGCATACACCTCATTTGCTAAAGATATCAAGTTTAAGAAATCAGTCATGAGCATCGAATTGTGTTTACATCGAGTTACAATCGATAATACAAATGTAAAATGAACCAAAAACAAGTTAAATGTATTACATTTAGTGAACGTTAAAATTAAAATAAAAATAATTAACAATTTTTTTTAAAAAAAAAAAGATAGTTTACAAAATATGATTACTACACCTGCAACAAATAATTTGCAACAAACGATTTGCACTGACATTTTGTACGTGAACTTGCATTTCGCCCAGCTGACAAATTTAATTATTGAGTACATAATACGTTACATAAAACTAGTTCGTAATTTTAATAAACATGTAGAAAACGATACATTTGATGTATTAGAAATAAGACCAGAAACATATCATTTCCAGTTAACAAAAAGTAAATATAACATTCAGACATGCATGTTATGTACACGTTTGAGCTCTGGATGTCGTTCTAACTCAGCTTCTTAAATTGGTTATCAAATCCAAATATCCTAGAGTCTTGGCTTGCAGATTGATAAAGACATCAAAGAGCAAACTCCTGAAGCAGCATGGACAAGATGTTCGAAGTAATTTACTCAACATCTTATAAACATGCCGAGTCGATGTCTGATCAACCTAGCACAAAAGTATTCAGTGTATTAAACCTTATTTGTGTATATGAAAACTGTTAGAAGGTGCTTGAAAAGGGAAACTTTTAGGAGTTTTTTGATATACCCAAAAAGTTTTCTCCTGGTTGTAGCGAGGAAGAGAATCTCAAAAGGTTATATTAGTTATATTTGTTTTTTTATTTTTTTAGAGTGTAACCCCATTTGTGGGGGCCATGAGTACCAGCACAATATTTTCGTAACTTTCCAGAGGGCTTTTCTGAAATTCTGGCTGCAGAGGCAGTAGATAAAGAAATTGATGGTGAAATAGAGGCATTGTTCAAAAGTACACTAATCCAGCGCTTCCATGAAAGCTAGGTCAAGCCCGTATTCGATCAAGGCTGACATGATAAATTTCGAAACGAAGCTGGGGGTATATTCAGGACAACGAAGACGCTGGAGATGACCAACAACATCTTGGTGATTTTCAACTCTTGATCACGTCTTAATCTGCCTTATTTTTCCGCCGTTTGAGTACCCTCATCGGTGACGTTAAGTTGTGCAGTTCCGGCAAATTTTGACAAATTCTCATTTCGGACATCGGCGATGCATGGTCGCCTCTGGAGTACCCTCATCAGGGGTCATGGCACGTTGTTGTAGTTTCCAAATGGACCAAGCAATCATTACTTTTAGAACGAAGATGACAATAACGGGCAGCACAAAAGAGAACACAAATTGTAGGATGGTGCGGATTTATAAATGTGCCATATGCACATTTATTACGTTTTTTGGAGGCACAACTCCCATAAACAGTATACATATTCTGATTTTCATAGGTTGCACAAAAGTTACTTCATATGTGAATTGTGATATGTTAGAATTTAATAGTTATACTTTATAGGGAGTGTTGGTTAGGGATTTTTGTTTCATCCCGTATTCTAAGGCCACTCTATATAACAACCATATATCGAATGTTCATTTATTTAAGAAACATTTCCAGAAAGGAGACGTAATTTGTAGGAGCTTTGTTTGTTATTTGAGCTGTTAGGTTGATTATTTTTGGATGGGTGCATGAGGATAACAGCTGATGCTATGAAGGAATGTGTTGAGCGCATAAGATGCAGGGCATTGCAAGATTAGGACTGAAGGTGCCTTTATTAAAGTATATGCAATATGGATTTGATCTAATAGGCCATGGTGCCATCGTCAGGATTTGTATAAATAGCGTGATCATCACGAAACCTATGAATGATGCCAGTAAAATTTTATGAATATCGTCATCGGAAGTTTAATCGATGACGTCATTCATTACAAATAATTCATTTAACTGACATGTAATAACACATTCTTTGAAACATTAAATCATATAATTTTTCATATATTTAATCGGACATTTTTTGGAAACATTACCCACAGCGGTCAGCGAAATAAAAATACCTTGTGATACATTTTTTTTAAGGCAAAATAGATTTACAATGTTTTTTAAAAAATACGTTAAGTTTACATTTTTTTATGTTTTATAAAATATATTTTAATGAAAATATCTTTTATATGGTATTGAAAATGCATTTGAAAATATATTTTGCATACATTTTAAAAAATATGTTTTGAAACAAATTGGATTGTTCCAAGAACTTTTAAAATGTATTTTAAAGCTAAAAATACATTTGATTTTTTAAAAAATGTATATAAAAACATTTATTATTACAATAATACATTTCTAAAAATATGTCACACCAGAGACACAATTTATTTTTTCAAAATACATTTCGATAATTGTCCCGGTGAATCAAGCAAGAATTAAAAAAAATTAAATTTGAAAACAAACAAAACAATCAAAAGAGCAACATGATTCAAGAATCGATGATGAGATGATTTACGCTTCCTAAAAAAGGTTGAGCATTTTGCGAATTTGTTCTCAGAATTAGTAAAAAATTTGGCAAATTTCTCCACGGAAATTGTTGCAAATTTTGAAAAAATTCTGAATATTGTCCTGTGTCCATTTTAAAAAATTGCGAGTATAACATGTGTCCTGGTCAATTTTGGCACTGACATTGAACACGGAAATTTGTTAAAAAACACGGAAAAGTCAGTGAAGTTTAAAATTGACTTACCACCTTAACACGGCCACACAATTGAACAAACGATGATAACTGAACCCGCTGAAACTTGAAACTTAGGCGTTTTTTATTATATAACATCAACTACGATTGCTCAATTTAAGTAAAGAAGGAGTCGAAACACGTAACTCAAGCTAGTTTAAGAGTTTTAAAACTGAACTCGTGCCGGACCCCCAGACCAGAGCCCTGTCGGCCACCCCCTCCCGCTTGAGGGGGGGGGGGGCACGGAACACGACTAGCCAGAAATGACTTCTCCTATACTACTATAGCGCCATTGACCGCATTTGAAGTTGCGGGCAACTTTCCAGCACAGGCTCTTGAGGGCCTTTCTGAAATTCTGGCCGCAAAGACAATAGAACAAGAATTTGACGCAAAATTAATGTTGGACACAAAACCGCACCAATTACTCACTTCCCAGCAAGGGTGAAACCGATCTAATCCCATTGCCAATTTGATCAGTAGCATGACGCAGATAGGGACATTCAGGACAACGAAGACGCTGGAGATGACCAAAGACATTTTGGTGATTTCCAACTCATGATCACGCCTTGATCCGCCTTCATTTTCCGCCGTTGGAGTATCCTCATCGGTGGCGTTTAGCCGAGCAGCTCCGACAATTTCTGACAAGTTCTCATTTCGGACATCTTCGATGGTCGCTCCAGGAGTACCCTCATCAGGGGTCATGACACGTTCTGGTTTCTTCTGGAAGACGCTGGCGATGCCCAAAGACATTTTGGTGATTTCCAACTCATGATCACCCCTTGATTCGCCTCCATTTTTGATGGTCATCTTCACATCTTCGATGGTCGCTCCAGGAGTACCCTCATCAGGGGTCATTACACGTTCTGGTTTCCGCTGGAAGACGCTGGAGATGACCAAAGACATTTTGGGGATTTCCAACTCCTCATGATCACTCCTTGATCCGCCTCCATTTTCGATGGTCTTCACATCTTCGATGGTCGCTCCAGGAGTACCCTCATCAGGGGTCATGACACGTTCTGGTTTCTTCTGGAAGACGCTGGAGATGACCAAAGACATTTTGGTGATTTCCAAATCATGATCACTCCTTGATCCGCCTTCATTTTCCGCCGTTGGAGCATCCTCATCGGTGGCGTTCAGTCGAGCAGCTCCGACAATTTCCGACAAATTCTCATTTCGGACATCTTCGATGGTCGCTCCAGGAGTACCCTCATCAGGGGTCATGACACGTTCTGGTTTCCAAATGGCCCGTGCAATCATTAAGTTGAGTACGGCGATTAGAATAATGGGCAACACAAACACGAACACCGCATCGAGGATGTTGAGTATTTTGTTAGCCTCCTCGTATTCCCATTTGCTGATGCAATTGTAAATGACCTTCTGGTTATCGTTGGATGCACGGTAGACATCCAACCGGACGAAAAATATTTAAGGTAAACAGGACACAATAATCACGCCCACCAAAATAAAAACGATGGTCTTGGATCTGGCCACCGTACACACGATAGCCCTCCGTTGGGGGTAGTTGGTGACCACGAACCTCTCGATGGTAAAGGCCAAGATGAGCCAAAATGACAGGAAGCTGCAGACGTAGTCGAGGTAGTTCAAGAACTGGCACAGAAAGAGGCGGTCGTAGGTTGGGACCCCCATCCACTGCAAATATACAGCCAAGACGATTAAGAGCGATCCTATGTCCGAGATGGCCACAGTGGTCAAGTAAGTGGTCGAGGAGAGGCTGCAAATATCCGAGCAGAGAAAAACTGCGATGGACAGAAGGTTCCCAATGTCCCCAGGAAGATGATGAGAAGAGTAACGTACACCATAAACATGTTTATTGGTCGAGGACTTCCTTCTTCCAGAAAGGTTTCGTCGTTATTGTACTACAGTAGAACCTCCTAAGTTGACCACATCCATATGTTGACCACCTCCTTATGTTGACCAAATTTTCATACA
>JAQGBX010000058.1:0-54727 GCA_034698745.1 Megaphyllum sjaelandicum
TGATTTCAGAACTGGATGTTTTGGAAATGTGCAGCAGGTTAAAAAAAATATGCTGTGTCAAATTGCACAGAAATTATAGATCATGTTATTCAGATCGAAAAAATAACTGAAAACATGATCATAAGAAGCAAAAAGCATTAAAAACAATTACAACTTAATACGTTTTTCTTTAAAAAAAATTAACAAATGTGTTACAAGGCAATATATACCGGTAAACTGTGTGTAATGCTCATGGACATGATGATTCTGTATTTTTTTAATTCAAGCATGTCAGTGACCAACATTGCATTTTTTTTGGTGGTCACTCTTAACAGGTTTTACTGTACTGTATTATTATTGCAAGATGTTGAGGTCTGCCTAGTTGTTGATTTCATTATCACATGGTTAGTAAAGTTAAACAGATAACAGAAAAAAAATGTAATCCGCCTATTTACGACAGTTAAAAGTTAACGAAACTATTTAATCGGAGATTAAATGTACTCTATATATAGTATATGCGGTTATATGATAAGAAGTTGCGTTAATGCGTACATGTCGCAATAAACTCATTCAACGGACATGTTTGATGCGAACATGCAACCTTAATTAAGCCACAATGAACTGGTATGTGGCTTCCACGGTTAACTTGTTTATATTTCCTGCGAGATTTATTCTCTACCGCACATTTATAGGAACAGCGTGAGGCTCCTGTCTTAATGTTACCTACATTTCTCTTATCTGACTCGAAATGGGCCCGCATTGCAATTTGAACATTGCTCTACGCTGTTGGCCTGTATCTTTATTACGACAATAATGCCGGTTGTAGAAACGGCGCCAACGAAGCGCTGTTAGAATTCAAGACCTACATTTTCGCACGCTTAATTCACGTCACTGTGTGTAGAGATGTTTACGCGAACCGTTTTAATAATGAATTGTGCTTGGGCTAAATGTGGGCCTACCTGCTGTCACAAAAATTGATTATGATTACCCCGTGTAATGGATATCTAACCGGGAATTATCGACTTCCATGGCCATGGCGAAATGAAATATTCATTGGAATGGGACCGGTGTTGCGATACTTTATATCAATAGTTCGATAAATTTACAGAGCTGTAGTCACTGAAATGGAATGTGATAGAAAACCAAACAAAAATATTGTCAAACAGGTTTTACTATAATACCAAATGCTGCAATTTTAAATTAAAAAAGTAACATTGGTAGTGGAAAATTTTACATTTACATTGTTAATTTGTTTACAAAACAACATTGGTACCGGTAGTTTAAAAGTATTTATTATTAATAATTTACTTCCTACCACTTGAAGATGCAATGCATGGATTAGAAAGGTTCTGTTTTGTAGTTGAGTACATACAGGCATCAAGAGTGAAAATATGTAACTAACGAATTTTTTACAAAAACAACTACGAATTGGAAATTCCTGAAAGATATGGACGAAACATTTCGTAACGTATAGTAGCTTTCAGCGAGAAATAATAAGTTACTCCAGATTATGCAAAATTGAACACAATTTTAATTATGCTTTTGATATATATAATAATTATTAATGTAGATGTTTCTTCCCTTAATTTCAGGCTTCATTTTACTCCACGGCGTTGAAAACGTTAATCACCATGTCCACAATTGTTCTTTTGGGCCTAATCACGGCCTACCATGCCTTGGAAGTGCAGGTAAGCATTTCGAACATAATACTGATTCCCTTTCACATTACTGCACCGGCATTTTCCATACTTTATTGTTTAGTAGAAATGCAAGAGGTTTGGCAATGGGGATAAGCAGATCAAGTTTCGTGATAGAAAACGCACGCTTTCTTGGAAATATTTGGAAACTCGATAAAAATCAATATTAGGAGCACGCGTCAGTTATATAACTAGCTTGCCTGACTGTGTGCAATGTATAATTGCGTGTGCGAAGTAAAAGCACTAATCAGTTTAGCCAGGCATGGAAATCCCTGGAGAGAATTGAAAACTGCTTAAAAAAGTTTAAATTAAAACCATTTTAAAGGCCATTGGTATTTTGCCAATTTTTTATCGATTATGTTTAAGTATATTACGCTATAGGTTACTCTTGTTTTCCCTATTGGTTGGCAACGTGCCGATGTTCGTGAATCGCCCACGCATTCGTTCAAATTTAAGATAAATCTCTTGCAGAATAAAAAAAGGGGGGGGGAATGCCTGGCCACAATGCTCATATTTGATAAGGATTCTGCGATATAACGTATACCTCGATTACATCGCAGTTAAATTCTAGTGAGATGAAATCAAAATTCGAGGTGAAGATTCACTTGCCTGGTACGAAATTCTGCTTCAAAACACGCAAATGAGCCCTTTATTCCATATTTTATCGGCTTTCATATTTGCAATATCTCGGGATTATACATGTATTGTACTTACGGGTATATTGTGGAAATAGTTTTCCAAACTATATACAGTTTTCATGCAAAGCATGTGTATTGTCTTCTTTATTAAAAATTATTGAGAAATTGGATTGCTATACCTGTAAAGCAATGATGTCATGCAATTTTGAGAATTAATGTTCATGCTTTTACTCGTAGTTTTCACGAGTCTGAAATTTTGGGCACTGTACTGCCTTCTTTTTGCACGCACCTCAATAGCTGTCATTGCTGACAATTGTCTGTTTCTATAGTTTATATCACCAGTTTACTATGTTTGCTTTATTCACGACATGCAATGTCAAGTGCTTTTTAACAATGACGATTAGATGTTACTAGACTAACGGAAACGTGGTGTCCTCGAATACAATTTTATTGTCCCTCGTTCATCGGTTATGCGAACCCCATTTCAGCTATAAAGATAGTATTTCTGTTATGGTCACTGTGAGTGAAGACGTCTTTTAATTTCGCTGGGACTCATCATAAAACCTCATTTACATTAGGCAAGGCGATTAATCATTTTAGTTAAGTACAAAGTGGAGCCAAAATCTATACAAAAGCCTTCTGCTTGCAACATCTTTGGCTATAAATGTTAATATGAACATATGCTGTCTGATATTCCGTGAAATAAATGAGCAGTTGCCGACGGTTGTTATTTTCCAACGACTTTGTGCCGAAATGGCTTATTGTTCCCACGTGTATTATATGCGTATAAATATGGCGAGAGATAAAAAGGGCTGCACTGACAATAAAGCCATCGTAGCTGTGCTTTGACTTTCTTTCGATTATTTGTAAAAAATGTGTACTTGCGGTTTTGGCCATTGTGGTGTAAGGCCATGCCCCTTCTCGTATTACCACTTTTTGTAACAGTTGCAGTTATGGTTGAACATCATGCTATCTTCAATAAGAGATGAGACTTTTTCGTTTCCGATATTTTAGTAATGATAGGTCCCTTTATTGTTGTGCCATAAACAGAAAACGGAAGTATGAGGAGTGCATCCCAAAAAATGTTCATGTTAGAGAGCAACCAAAAAGTGCATACCCAACATCATGATTGCAAATCCAGTATTCTTTTAAAGAGATATTGCATAGTTCAGCAACTTCAGCTCACCGAACAACGTTTCTCAGTTCGTGTCAACTATTCTTGTCTTTAAACAATCATTAATTTTCGATATTACAAACTGTTTATACTTTATCAAGTATTAAAATACTTTTTAAATTGGTCAGCCTACAGTATTCCTCCGATAATTACATGTTGGACAAGAGCGAGGATCTATGGAGTATTTTGGCTTTTATGGACTGCATGCATGATTATGTCATTAGTGGTTCGCAATCATTTATTAACATTTAGCAAACTTTATATTTTCCCTTCAATTCAGTTTAAGCACACTTTCACCAAACACCGTCGGTATTCAACGACTATAGCATTTCTGGACAATTGCGCAGACATGTCCCCATAGTGCAAGAAAATATTTCTTCGTTTCTTTAATATAAATCTATGTAATTTAGTTTCGTTGGTTTCCGCCAGGAAAAACTGTTTTCCGTTAAATGCGCCATAGGTGTTTAAAACTCCGAAACCAACTCGCGAACGATTCGATGTCACGTACAACTAATTGAACCGTATGCATTACATGTACAGTACATCCTTTAATCGTTTCGACTCTTTTCAACTACAAGGTGGTAGCTCAATTATGGTTAGTGCTCGTTCATGTTTTATAACCCTTTAAGTGCTCTATAACCATTAAAGACTATCACGATTGCTTCTACAGCTGTACCACAACTGTGTTATCTTTGCGCGTCATACCCGAATAGAACTTGGCCTGACGTCTTCATCTTGACTTTTTTTTTCAGGACTTCATTTCCACCGTAGATTAGATAGAAGAAGCAATTAATGACTGTTCCTAACATGTAACGGGGATTGCGTTGCGGGCATGACTGCTGCTCACGTGTGATAAATACTTTCTTTTAATTCATACTGGCATTTGGCCACGGTGTGTTCATCGACAAAATCAACCAATTTTTCCCCCTGCCAGAGAATCAGGACCAGCCTTTTTGCTGATGAAATTACAGGGTGGGTCCAAAACGTACATGTACAATAAATGCATCTATAAAAACATTTTTGTAAACAAGGGCATGTTTAATATTTCTAGAAGAAGCGCGCGCATAAAAATAGACGCATCGTTAAGGTCTAAATAGCATATTTCTAAGTAATATAGTGTGTAGTATATACGAGCATATCGCATGCATTCATCTATTTTACAGTATACAATACATATGGTATGTGCAGAACATCTATATTTTCATGCTACAGTATGTATGCAGCTTGTAAACAAAGTTAAAGCTGATACTTCTATATCCCGATATCCGAATGATGTAATAATTCCTGTTTTTGTCCCTTATAATGTTTATAATACAATTATAAATACTTTATATTAAAAAATGGTATAGTTACGAGTTAGGCGTAAATATTTTACCGAAATAACGTTGAAAATATTATGCATACATTTGTAATATACAGTAATTTGACAGCTCTGTAATCTCGGAAAAAATACACGTTTCACAAAACCCTTTTTGCAATTTGCATTTAATAATTTAGTTTTCTCGAAATATTGTCTTTGCCTATGTTAAATGACATTGTATACATGTACAATTGTATGCAATAGAAATATGCAGACATTTTCCTTTTAAGGCATGATCACATCGTCCGCTTAAGGGAATTTGATACATCACAATGATACATGCATGAATCTTCTGTTGTTATTCTGTTGAATTTTCGGTGAAAATAGAGCTTTGCGTAACTTTATTTTCTTTGATAGCAATGCAATTGAATAGAAATGAACATACTGTAAATAGGTCGTACAAACGTAAATCTCGCTGTATTTTATTTGAATCATTGATATCGACCAATGATTCTGCCATTTCTTAGAAATTGTCGCAAAGTCTATGTAAAACTGTGACACTGTATTTTGCATTACAAAACTGATATCTGCAATAATTCCATCATATTGCTCTTGACATGAATCACATTATTTCTGGGAATGCCAGGATATATGCCGGAAATTGAAATACATTTGGTAAGATGCATAGTTCCGGCCCTACATGTGATGATTCAGACACGAGACTTTATCAAACTCAATGAATCGAATTTTGCCTCTTGGTTTTTCCAATGCATTGAATTAAAGGTCACATATTCGAGAATCATAAGCAGATATAGAGTACATTGACAGCCATTGACGTTCTAGTTTTTTACGAGTTGCGTGATGCTATAAATAGCATAACATATGAATAATGTAGGCATACTACCGGTATATACAGTATATATATATATATATATATATATACGTAACAGAAGCAAGGCATCAACATGATAAATATGAGTGCTCATTTGTTGATTTTTCACGAATAAAAAAATATATTGAGCAAAAAAAAATGAGGAATTCTACCTCTATAGTATGTATTGTTGGAAGATTGATGCTTCTACAGTATTTTCAGCGCTATACGAATGATATGGATGAGAGGGGATAATGATCAATGATTGATCATCAATGGTCATTAGTCATTTTTAATGGCTACACCCCAATGTCTGCATGCGTATGTCTTCGAAGATCGTCCTCGCAACTTTCCCAAACTTTCTTTATTTGGTCTGCAAAACTTTTTCTATATGCTACTGCAAGTGCCATCAGCTAGAAGCCTAAAAATAAGATGAATTAGATCATTTTTACAACCATTCTGTAATTTACACATTCACTTCATTTATATTTCTTTATATTTCTTCATGTGCTACAATCATTGTGTGAACAATTATATAGTCTCCTTTTATTTATGTGCACTGTACATATAGTTAACGTCCAAATATCACGTAACTCGAGAATACCTGTATACGAAATAAAAAACTTTGGAATTACCACAATTCGTGAAAATTTAATAACTTTATAAAAAAAATACATGTAATTCCACTACATTGGCATCATCTTTTCACATTTCATAATTGTGAATTGCAATTTTTGTTAGTGTTTATGGTTTTTGTTCGTGTTTCCACGTAGTTAATGTTCTTTATTTTCCTAAAGTCTAAATGTACCGTGGGTTCGCATAATTGGGTGATGTAGTATTAGGCCCACGCCTCTTTGCTAATTTGTTACCTACAAACAAATGTTGCAAAATTAATTAGGTTGCAGTGATGGATATCTCTCGCAAATGAACATTACGAACATTTGGGCACATTGAAATGTAAACGTGTAGCTGAAACTATCGTGTAATTTTCGCAAAAAAAGTTGTATTCACGTGAAATTTCCTGATTAAACCTTAGGTGGCATCCTCGTTCAATGTTTACTAAATGAGTCTCTCTCGCTCTCTTTGTTCTCTCAGCATACATTGACAATGGGCGTTCCCTAAATGAGCGGCCCTCTTTTCATAACATGGCAACTTGCTTACAAATTCATAACTCGTCCTAAATCATAAATCCATTTTTATAACATTGTTGGACGAATAATGCGTATCTGTTGACCGCTTGTTTTCTCGATAACGAGTTTGGACATAATATGACTTTGCTTTTGCCATTTCGGCATATTGCCATGCGTGCATATTAAACTAGTTTATAATTTTGATTTTATGAGTGATAAATATTATATGGAAACATTTATAGGCCATGTTCATTACCAAGAGAAGTTTAATCTGACGTTTAGACTATATAACTCGAGCAAATGCACTTTTTTTTCAGAAATATACCGTATAAACTATACTTCTGATGTATTGCTGTCTTAATTAATTCCAGTTGAATTGACGGCGCTCTGATGGTGTCAAAATCGAATGCTTCCAGATGCTCTATTTTACGAAACCCATATCGCAAAAGTTTCCAAAAATTCTTTTCGCTTGGATAGAATTGAAAATCCAAGGGTTTTTCATATATTTGGAATGTGTATGCCAATTTATAGATGCGTAATGTTGCGCAGAAATGCGTACGTAAAATTACATTTTCGGTTTCTGCTAGTATTTTTTTTCCAATATACTCGTTGAATTTAAGAGGTTGAATCCAGCGAGTTGCCAACTTCTGCCAGCGAATAGGCTTGCCGAAATCACGACAATTGAAATTCAGAACCATGACCCAAAAAATCCATTAAATAAAATACTGTTTATACGAAGCAATTGTCTAAATTCTACTACTGAAGTCTTTTTTCATAAGCTTTCGAGTCGTGAGCTTGTTCACGTCTAATCGAATTTCCAGATATGCGATCCGTGAAATAAACCAAATAATAAAGTTGAATTCGGGTTTTTTTAGAAAGTGCAGGATTTATTTTTCTTTTATTAGGGGAAACTCTATTGATCATGAAACTTAGATATTCCATTCCAATGATCTTGATTTAGATTGTTGAATTGTTAAATTAAATTGTTGAAATACTTTCATCAAATTCTTCCTTCTTTGTATTCTTTTCTGTATACAGAATTGTAATGTTAAAGTTGCGGAAACGTCTAGATTTTCCCTGCCAGGGGTCATTTTCAATACATCTTTGCGTTGTCCGAAAGAAGATTGCATTCAATGTCCAGTGCATGTAAAAAATGCCCGCATTTCCTCACATCTCATCCAATAAGATGGATGAATGAACAAGCTTTTGGAGCGTGCATCAGAACCCTCTTCTATGATTTATGACCATGTGTTACTTTGCCTAGAATACATCTATATGCATTCAGAGGTTTTAAAGTTTTATAAAAGCATTGTGAAGCCAGGACAATAGCTTCATTTTTGTCCATTCTGTAATATAAAGTTAAATAGCATTTGTTACAAAGCCTATGAAAAGTTACTTTTAGTTTATAACATTATTACTACTTACTACATGTATTAAACTATAAAAATTAAGGCCCTGTTATTTTCACTTTGTTTAGGTTACATTCTATAAAACGATTACTTTGAAATTACACCAGGTTCATCGTATTATTTTGTTAGATTTGTTCATAAGTTTGTAACATTTATGAGATAACAAATCTAGTTTTGGATTAATCAAAGTCTTAAATGAAAAATAAAATTTTAAGAGATATTTTTAGAAAGTATTAATAACTACAGTATATTGCGTAAGTAGTTGCAAGTTATTCGCAATCCACGTGTAGATACTGTACCGTTGTACCGCGGTATGTTTGCATTTATTTTAAATGGATCTGGCAACATTCATAAAGAATTTTCATCATGCAGTTTTAATATTTGTAGTAAAACCATTAGTATTGTACCTGTATATGGTACAAATAATTTTTAGAAATACATGTTCAATTTAAAATTAAAATGCGAACTAACTTTTGATATGATGTGGACTGTACTATTATCTTTAATAGTTACATGTACATGTAAGTATGTATGGTAATTTCTGAAATGTGTGTAATAATGCAACGTTGCAAATAAATTGCCAAGTATTTATCTAGCTAAGTACAAATTTATAAATATTCGAATGTTATAAACGAACCCATGTTGGTGTTCTAGGGTTAAGATAATCCAACGGAGTATTTTGTCTTGGTTTCCAACTTGTTTTTCGGTGATTTATTAGGAAACGTGTGAATATCCTAGAACTAAAAGTTTCTCGTAAATCTTTGACTTAAAATGTCGCTGTCCAGCTGTCTCTATATCTTCTAGTTGTTGTTTTTTTTTTTTTTGTTACTTGGCCAGCTCTTTGTCAATTTGTTTGCAAGATAAAACCGAAAAAACACAATGTGATTTTTTTCGTTATTTTTCCATTACAACCTTTTTTAAATCTCAGAATAATATAAATAGCTCTTCCTAAAACATCTTGTTTTATTCTACCTTAGATAACATTGTTTGAGTTTGTGTTATCAACAAACGACGTGCCGCATTGCATAACATTGGTTCATGGCCATACAGTGGAAGCTAGGTTTTGTGTGTGTCTACTCTCTCCTATTTTAATTGTTCACCGTTAATTGCTAAAAAACACCGCCACATTTCTCAATTTGCAATGAAGGCCTTGCTACGGGACATGTTATTGATTACACCTTTTTAACAATTCAGAAATGGCGGCTGTATTTTCATGACTAATCGATTCGGCGTGTATCCAAGCAGTTATTCCCATGATGGATTTTCATATATTTATGTAATACATTTCATTCATATACTGGTATTATGTATATACAGTATATATTTTTTTGGCTCGGTTGTTTTAAAAAAACGAGCCCTGCGCTTTTTTTTTCTTTCTGGAGTTAATCCAAGTAAAAGTGTAATGGTGTGACATGATCCGTATAGGCATGACATCACGAGTGTTTGCATAAATTTGATTGATCATGCATCGCTATTGGATTGTTAGAAAGTCATTTTTTAAAACTGGCGCGAGATGAAGAAGTTTAACGTTGCTTAAAAATTCAAGCTTACTTTTGATCATATTGATATGCCTTTGTTATTCGTTTTGACAGAACGCAGCGAATGCTATGTAGATGCTCTGAAAATTCCCATTCCGTATTTTGCGTGCTAGAACGCAATTATGACCTAGAAAAAAGCACACCCATGCAAAAAATTAATTGCATCGCATAGTTGACCCATGCGTGCTTTCAGGTGATTCTCCTATAGCCAATAATTGCATGATTGGAAGCTTAACTGCACGACACTAATTTATGGGATTACTTCTTGGTCGATGGTACAGTGTAGGCCTATATATGAAACCATAAATACATCGATGTACAGTATAGAATTGAGTATTTAAGCAGTCTATAGGTCATAACGCTGGTTCATAATGGCCATTCGTTTCATCTGTGATGCATTGCATGGTCATTGGGCAAATTTGGTGTTTTAGAATGATTAGCTGTATAGCTCGTGCGACACGCCAGTACCAAAATGTATGAACATGTTCGTTAATGCCCATGTTTTTTTATAAATATGAAATTGTTATTAAATGCGTTTGTCAATAAATGTATACGATAAAAATCACGTGAAAGGTAAACATCATGTTTATTTTTTACCAGCTGTAAAACCCGGCTTTGTCCGGCCGGGGAAGCTAAAAGAAATCAGAAACACTCAATTTGTGTTGGAAAGTATAGCCTACCATGCACAGTTTTTGCACGAATAAAAGTGCGGTCACACCGAAGCAAACAGTAAAAAAATCCAAAAACATACGAAGCCCCGTTGCGTAAATTTTCTTTTTTTTTTCGTTTTGTACGCGTTTTGCGTCATCACGTACAAAACAAACAACAAATGAAAATCTTCCGCTTCGGGGCTTCTTTATATATATATATATATAGATGGCTCATCATGTTCAGATACTGTATGTAACATTTGTCAAATTATTTTTGCATACGCGTTTAATTTAGGCACGTTCATGAAAGGTGAAAGCGTTTTATGGTGACTTATCTCTAGAACTTGAAAGTTGAATCGGTAAAATGGCAAGATGTCAAAATTTCGCGTTGGTAATATCCCTATATAGTCTCGCAAATTTGAAATTTCCCGCAGCTACAATTGGCATATTAGCCTCACTTTGATGGTTGTTCCTCGACATTGAAACCTGACGAAATTCTAGCGGCTCGATGCCAATTTCCTCGACATTTGGATGAATAAGAGTTATTTAGCACGAAGGCATGTGCAGTGATAAAATGCACGACACCATCCCTGGTTACGTGATTCGAATGATTTTTTTTTGGCATTTCACGACGAAAGCCCTATGGGTCCTAATGACGTTTATATCTCGCAGCGTTTCCTGCCGAGTCATAAATCTCTTCCGTAACATCTCAGTTGAATTGAACGCTGCGTTATTTTTGACTTATGTGCACGCGTTCGTTATGACATTTGGATTAATTTCTTTGGGCAGGGCAACCTGCAGCATTGACATTTCCGAAATTCCGTTCCGCAGTTCCTCCTAATTTCCATTGTGCAAACTTATCTTTTGTGTCGGTTTCGTGCACGCTGCTTGGTATGACCTCAGCGCATGCACGCGTAATACATGTATGTAATCCAATTTCGAGAAAAGCCAATGCTGAAATTACTCGATTAATCATCGTAACATCATTAATAATTCAATTTATAGTTAACGGTAAGGTGGCGTGCCCGGAATACATGTGTGTGAGGACGTGTTTTTAGCTTCATTACGCCATCACGACTTATTTTTCAAAGCAGGGGAATTTAATTCCTATAAGCATCCTAGCTTTACGCGGTTCATTAGCTGTCAAATTGCTGCATACTTTGCGGTTAATAAATGTGCAGGTCGTGGTTTGATGAAGTTCCTTGTTTCTACTAAACAATAAGATTACGCAGTTTATCTTACAACGACCGATCTTGAAGTTTAATCACGAGCACGTTAAAGTAGGACAGTAGTAGGGATGCTCAGAAAAAAAACTTTACAAATAGTACGTTAACAGTTGTAAATCATGCGTGCAAAATCGAGTCACTAATTGGCGTAAATGATTCACTCAAGGTTTTCACTGCGGCACGTGACTTCACGACGTACACTGTACCATTCGCAAGGCTTCTGTCTGAGTACCCCTTATATACCGTATCTTTGAATATACATGTACGTGTAATGTGCCTGCTACGTGCATATCTAATGAAAATGAAAGAAAATTTGCAGATATTGACAGTTAGGTCATTCTACATTTTAATGGTTAGCCTATCTTACATGTATCTAAAATACTGTATTCCAGTTGAGTTTTAGACATAGGAACCAACATTTCGATGTCACTTATTAAAATGGTCGATCGTTTTCCTAATTTTCGTTTGTTTTTCGTGTCTTTCAGCTATTTATGATCGACAATTGCGCTGACGATTGGCGTATCGCCATGACGTGGCAACGGATTGCCCAAATTGGACTGGAATTAACAGTATGTGCCATTCACCCTTTGCCCGGTGAATATTATTTTACATGGACGACCAAATTGTCCAATCATCAGGGCAGGATTGCCTCTCGTTTAGTGCCCGTCGATGTGGCCTTATCGTTGCCCATGTTCCTTCGACTGTACCTCATCTGTCGTGTGATGTTACTTCACAGTAAACTTTTTACTGATGCCTCTTCACGTAGCATAGGTGCTCTCAATCGGATCAACTTTAATACCCGTTTCGTTTTAAAGACACTGATGACCATCTGTCCTGGAACTGTTTTGTTGGTTTTTATGGTGTCATTGTGGATCATTGCCAGCTGGACCCTACGATTATGTGAAAGGTAAGAAAACCTCTCTTACGTGTATTTTAAAGGGTATGTGCTTGTGTGGCGGTTATCTTTGGCACGTACAGCATTTTATGACTAATGGAAACCCTTCAAAAGGAAGCACAACAGCAGATGGATAAAGGGGCCATCGTGAAAGTTTGTGCTTAGAATTCATGATAAGTAATTCTCCACCATAAATTGGTGACATACTGTACAGTACGGATATCAGCCCATATTTTCACATTTGAGATCAACATTTAGTGTTTAATTATATTATTCGGTGGAAAGTAAATGTAGCATCAAGTTATTGATCAGATGTCCATCCTTAGGATAAGAATGTTTACCTTCGACGTGCTTCTTTCAGCTGCTTTCGTGCTTAATTGTTTTCAATGAACGCTGATATCAGCGTGATGGCCAGTGTGCTTGGTCTGTGTGCCACTCTGTGTCTTACATGTAAAAACTAAAAATCTGATCCAGTAAAAAAGTCTACATTCTTGAAAGCTTATCAGTGCTTCTTGTAAGCTCGGCCTGGCTCGGCTTAGCTTTCTTTGGGTGCACCCTCATTAAAAACGCATGCCGCATTCTTATCCCGCTTGGTGGCGCTAGTGTACGCCGAGTGGTAAGCGCTTACAATAAGCATTGTGTGTTCTTACACTTATGCAGTATGTCAGGCAGGTCGAAATTTGAAAATTGGTTATTTACTGTCATTAGTTTATCTGCCAACATAACTCTACTAAGGGCGCCATCTCGCTGGATGTTTGATTCTCTTTAAGAAGCAAGGTCGAGTGATCTGATTTTGAAAAGCTTCAAATTTTCTTTAATTGAAACTTCCCACATCTTTTCTCCAGTAATAAATTCCTTTATCGCTGACGTAAATTAAACATGGTCTTCTTGTTTTTTCGGGTTTTTTTATACTTTACTTAAATGACATTTAGCTACGGCATCTGTATAACTGCAGAGAAGCCTTGAAACTTCATCAATCTACCCAAACAAGGACAAAGTAATTTCATTTGTGCCAGTACTGTACGTTATGAAAGCAGTGAAATGTTCATATGAGAGAATGCTCTGAGAGGAATTTCATGGTCAGACATATATATATATATATATATACCAGTACTGCAGATCGTTCGTTGTCTGCCACCGTTAAACTTGGCGACTCCCTTCATGTCCTAACGACGATTTTTATGTTTTGACATACAGTATTGGGTCTTAATTTAATTTCAAGGTTGCGCAATTCTCTGGCAGACTTCACATGTTTGCACCAATTTTATCAGATCTCCAAATATCTGACGTCGACGTTGTTCGGAAAATTAAAACAGGTTTTAGTGGGCAGTTTCAGTTATGTTATGGTCCATGAAAACCGTTTAGTTCTATACATCTGGTGAATAACGTTAACGGCGACACGCAATCGGCCGTGGGCTATTTACTGCACTTCCTCGTTCAAGGTGGTCAGCCGATAATTAGCCGTGTATTACCACCGTGGTATTTGTGGTATTTCTAGGGCTGTGAATGCGGCTTTTGAATAGGATTTCCTAAAATCGATCGATGCGTTTATGTGCCAATCGTTTCTAATTGTAAGCGCGGGGCTTTGATTTGTCTCTCCGAAGTCCTACCCTTGTCAGGACCTTGGCTTCCTAAATCTTTAAAAAGACGTCTGGCAGATGCTGCGCAAATCAATAATTCAATCCTTAAATCAGCAGGAAGTTATTCATGAGGTGCAGCTTGCGACTTTATTTAAAGAATGTTTGGAAACGTTTCCAATTTCGTGCCTTATGAAAACTCAAGGAGCAGAAGTTTTTTTTTCCACAGACCCTTCAAAAATTCTGAAAATGAAATGTAGGGCCAGTGCCTCCGCGTGGAAATATTCACTGTTGGATTGAAGGATTTTGAGACTGACTTTTAAGATCAGTTTAAACAACTACTAACTTCATGTAAAGTTTTTGAAAATGGAAGTAAACTGTACGTATTGGAAGCCCAAAAACGGAGTTTTGCATGCCGAGTATAAATGGAATTTACTTGTACAGTAGGTTATCACTAAAGCATGAAAGAAAACAATGTATGCGCGAGTTAATCACAGTATGTCTTAATTATGCATTCATTCAAAAAAAATTGCAATGGCCGGAACCGCTCGTTTCAATATTTAAATTGTTGTAATAAATAAACTTCTATTTTGGGTGAGGGCTTCACTTTGTTTGCTATAAATCATGAGTATTATTTAATATAGTTTATCTAGTAAAATATTTTCTTACTTTTACGATAGTCAAATCTTCCTCTGCGTATATCTGAAATTTCGCCTAAAACCTGAAACTTTTAAGGATAATATCAATTAAACACTTTTATTGATGGTTAATTATTGCGAACTTTCACTTACACTTATGACCACCATCATCATCATCCCATTATATGCTATAATTATAATGAAACAAATATTCCATTTGCGATGTATAGAGTATGAGTTTAATGTTTAGCATTTCTATTCGACTGAAGCATTGCCACACTATTAGTTAGGATTGCAATAACAAAAATTTAAGATAGGTTTGTGCTGAAGTATAAGAAGAGTTAGATCCTTAGCTCTGAATCCTGTCAAACACCACCTCGGGCGATGGGTTGTTGTCTGTCGCATATTTTAAGCGAAGGCCATTATTCTTTACAGATAGGCCCAATGATTTCATTTCCATTTGTTATTCCAATGAAGTCGCGTTAGAAATACATCCTTTGAAAATGACTGAAGAGAGCTAGCATCGAATGCATCTTCCCCTATGAATTTCGCATTTGCGTGACGTTTGGGCGCCATTTTCTCAATGTCTTTCTTCCCCTTCCAAATGAATCTAATTTTTATGCAAGACGGAAGCTAAGTTTGCATATCTAAACCTCTTTTCATTTTACGAGCCGTAGGAAGAAGAGGAAACTTAATCTTATCTAATGAAAACTTCTACTAGAGAGAGAGTGAGTGAAAAAATTGCCAAAGTGCCATTAGGCCATCAATCATGTAGACCGCAATATTTTAACGTATTGTTTTTCAGCAAACTTCTACTCGCATTTGCCTAATCACTAAATAATGTTTGCACAGTTTGAATATACTCCAGTTTGGATTACGATTGCCTTTATTGTGCCGTTCGTGACACGGTGGTTTTATATTGATTTCCCAAAAGTATTTCGTTGCATCTTCCATGTAATCTTATCCTTTTTTTGTAATTCCATGCTTTCCATCATGTTGCAAATTAGCATGCAAATTTGACGGGCTTCAATATTTTTTTCCGTATCAACCTCGTATTACCGAAAAGCCTCTTAAACTGCATTTGCACGAATGAAAATGATACTTTTTTTGTGAAAACAATGCTCACTTTTTATTGTTCACTAGAACAAACCTTCAATCTAGTTTCTTTAAAAAGAGAATGAAAAATGAATGAGTTTTATCAAGAATCAATTGCTGGATTTATTGGCCGTTGAAAGTTTCAGTAAGTTAGATGTGACTAAAAATGTGCATATCGTGCGTGAAGCAAAGGGGTACATGGGTAGTGCATGGAACCATATATACATCAGTATGCATACTGAGCACAGTACGTTGAGATACGTTCCAATCCATTAAGGAGTAGGCTACATATACAGAGCGTTTTTGAACGCATGGTACAAACTCAAACTGGTATAGAGTGAACTAAGGTAAACATTTTCAACAAAGAACCTAGAATCCAAAGGTCACTATTAAAAATTTATGTTTTAATTTTGCAAATTTTTAACATGGAAGTAAACGGAGGTGCACGTTTGTAAGGAAAGTTATCCGCAAGGGGCACCTACGTTTACTCCCATGTTAATAATTTCAAAAATTAAAACATTCATAACTTTTTCATAGTGACCTTTGGACCCTAGGTTCTGTGGTGAAAATTTTTTACCTTAGTTCACTTTAACATTAGTTTGAGTTTGTACCATGAGTTCAAAAACACCCTGTATACTGTACCTCGTTCTACTTTTTCGGGGAGGTAAACAATATTGTTACAGAGGGTTTCGCAGCATTTGTTCCATTTCTTATGCTCGCGAAACATTTCCTGTTCAGTTTGTACAACATATCCTCTCCGCATTCCACTCCACTTAGGCCCTTATAGAGCAGGGATATTTACTTTAGACTCTAAAAATGGTGAAATCAGCGCCATGTTTTCGAGGCATTTCGTTGACTGTTAATGTTGTTTAGTTGATGCTGGGCACAGTGATGAGTAAATGAAAGCTGAAGGATAAATTCTTCATTTATAAGGATCACGCACCGTAAGCCACAGATCTGTTAGCGGGACGCCTAGCTCTCAAAGAAAACAAATTTTCTGCTTGCAATTGGAGTTTTGTGCAAAATCGTCATTTCTTGTATTTTTCTGTCGTATACGTGAATTCATTTTTGTTCGAGGTGGGCGTTTGTTTGTTATGTGGCGACATCTTAATCGCAATGCATACTGTACACTCGAGTCGTGGGTAAACTCGTGTTTGCATTGTTCTTTGTGCAGATGTTATTTCTCGGCAATTCTTTTTTATTGCAATCTTCTTTCTGCAACTCTTCGATTCTTTATAAACGCTCGAACGCGAATTCCATGCTATGTTGATTTTGCTGACTTTCAACCCTCTCTCTCCAAATAATTACGTAGGAACACCACAATAAATGATCCTTGAAGACTGACAAAACATAGAAGTGATATTTCCCGTCGTGTATTAAAACCATAGAAAGTATACACGTACACTGTTTGTTACATGAAAATATCCCATAAACAAAAAATCGATAGCAATTCGCATGCCATTTCATATTATGGCACTATATGGTTTATGACAGTCTTTATTACCGTCAAATGCGACATTCTTCTTTTCATATATTTTTCTAGAAAAAGGACAGCTTCCTGTTGCGAGGGGAAGCTCACGACATTTTATCAGGGTTATGATTGGATTGTTAAAAAGAAGAATAGTGTATATATTCATATTACCAAAGGCCTATTAAATGTTTGAATTAATAACTTCTCCATAATTTATGGAAATATCAATATCGTTGCAAGCCTTAAAATGCAGTCCGTTAATATTCCAAAGTGGAGAAATTGTATATGTTTATACGTAGCAATATGGATAGACATGCATGAAACTTGACAAAATTGGACATGTTGTATGGGGAAGTTACGATAAAGCAATCATGGTGTTCTTCATGTTACATGTATAATGACATGGACATGTGGGCATTTCCAATACATGCCCTATTCTTGACTCGCACGATTTCTGTATTCAAATTGGAAATCTAAAGTTCCGCCCACATTGAGGAAACATTCAATGTATAGAAGAACTTCTTGTTGCTGATTGATGAGTATGGAATGCGAAACGCTACCTATATTCAATTTGAAGTATTTCCATGTTTACTTAGTTTATTGATTTAAGTAGAAATGGAAATCTGAACGTAATATTTTTTCTACTTAAACAAGAAGGGTACTTTTACATGTACAACGTTCTTAAAATAATGCAAGTACAATGCTCGGTGTTGAAACGAATCCCAAAAAGCGTAATTAAGTAACTTAATATGACCATAACTAAAAACTTAAATTTACTTTTTTCAATTGTATGCTAAACTACAGTGCATACCATTCAGGTAAGACTTATTTCTGCCTCATTATTCCTCCGATCTATGGCATGACTGGACACCGCGGATATTTCCATTTCTCCGGCATCCCCTGTATGTTTCCATTTGTCCGGCATTGCCTGTATGTTTCCATTTGTCCGGCATTGCCTGTATGTTTCCATTTGTCCGGCATTGCCTGTATGTTTTCATTTGTCCGGCATCGCCCTGATATTTTCAATTGTCCGGCATTTCCCGGATATTTCCACTTGTCCGGCATCGCCCTGGCAAATTATACTTGCCCGGCATCGCCCAGATATTTTCATTTGTCCGGCATTGCCCGGATATTTTCATTTGACCGGCTTTGCCCGGATATTTTCATTTGTCCGGCATCGCCCGGATATTTTCAATTTGTCCGGCATCACTCGGATATTTTCCATTTGTCCGGCATTGCCTGTATGTTTCCATTTGTCCGGCATCGCCCTGATATTTTAAATTGTCCGGCATTTCCCGGATATTTCCACTTGTCCAGCATCGCCCTGGCAAATTATACTTGCCCGGCATCGCCCGGATATTTTCATTTGTCCGGCATTGCCCGGATATTTTCATTTAACCGGCTTCGCTCGGATATTTTCATTTGTCCGGCATCGCCCGGATATTTTCAATTGTCCGTCATCGCCCGGATATATCCACTTGCCCGGCATCTCCCTGGCAAATTATGCTTGTCCGGCATCTCTCGGATATTTCCACTTGTCCGGCATTGTAGGAATATTTCAATTGTCTGGCATCGCCTGGATATTTCCACTTGTCCGGCATCGCTCGGATATTTTCATTTTCCCGGATCGCGCCGGATATTTTCATTTGTCCGGCATCGCCCGTATATTTCCATTTGTCCAGGATCGCCCGAATATATCCACTTGTCCAACATCTCTTTGGCAAACTATACTTGTCCGGCATTGCCAGGATATTTTCCATTGTCCGGCATCGCCCGGATATTTTCAATTTGCCCGGCATCGCCCGGATATTTTCAATTTTCCCAGCATCGCCCGGATATTTTCAATTTTCCGGGAGATGCCGGACAAATGGAAATGTCCGGACAATTGAAAATTCAAAAAAGCATAACACGACCAGAGGACGTTTTATTTAAAACGACGTTTCGCCACCATGTGACATTCTTCAAGTTTTTACTAAAGAATACATACGTTCATAAGATGTTAAAGGTTAGACACAGTAAAAAATTGTTTTTTACAAGAAGGCATGCACACACACCAAAAAATGCAAAAAACGTGAGAAAAGTTAAACAGCATGTGTGATGGGACCAAGGCGAAAAATTGTGAAAGGGCCCATTACATTAATAAGTTACGAAAATTTTGACTAAAGTTAAAGTGAAATGCAACAGGATAATAAACGTGATAACAAATAGTACTGTGTTAATGATTAATGATAATTTGTATTTTTAATTCTTTAGTAAAAACTTGAAGAATGTCACATGGTGGCGAAACGTCCTCTGGTCGTGTTATGCTTTTTTGAATTTATTCTCCGACCACTTGATGGCCTGCAATGTGACAATTTAAAATGTCCGGGCGATGCCGGACAATTGGAAATGTTCTGGCGATGCCGGGTAATTAGCAGCAAGAAGTGCTTTTATGTTTCCTCCAGTGTGGACGTAGCTTTATACATGTATATTCAAGTGAATTGAAATTGAGGCATGCCTATAAACTTAGCTCGGTTTTGCTATCTTTTTTCGTGTGCTATAGATAAACTGAAAGTTTTAAGCTATGTTCGCAGGGAGTGGGACACCTAAATTGTGACTTAAGAGAGTCCCTTTCCTAGGAGAAAATAATCAGTTAAGTGACTCAACCTTTCTCTCCTAGTTGTCTTTTTGTTAGGAGAACTGTGTTCGCATGTCCACTTCTGTGACTCTCACACCTTTTTTTCATATTTAGTTGACACTTAGGTGTCCGTGCGAGCATAGCTTTAGACATTTACGGAATAAAGTCCTTAAAGTTCACCAGCGTTCATTCATTTCATAAATCGTTATTGAATCCGATATACGCAACCCGTAATGTCGACTACTTCGGACTTCATCGTTTAACGATGTAAAACTATACATCGTGGAAATTTGTGGCCGGAGCAAAGACAGTTTTGGACCTTAAACATTCGCGTTAATAATTCATGGCGAACGATTCGCAACAACGACTAAGATAGCATGTCATAAAACTGAGTCCAAAGAATATGTGCAGCGCAAGTGGCTCTAGAATTGCGGAGACGTCAAAGTATTTTATCGCATGAATTTTTCAACATCGGCTTAAGCATTCCTTAAAATAGTCCTGCTGAGAACTATGTGCAGCGTTCGAAAGTATAATAAGTATTATTGCTCGGCATGGTGATGCCAGCCTGTGAGTCTGTTATACTTCCGTAACCCTTGAGATATAGCACGCAGAGTCGTTCGGAAAGATGGATGATATTTGACTACGCCAGTATACATGTATAGTTTTTTGGCATATAGTTGGTTCATGGGTTTGGTAGAGCACGTGGAGGACTCGGTCGCCATAGCAACTGGTAGCGTAAGGCAGTACTCGTCCAACTGGCATATTTCCGCCTTTTGCATGATTATAGTGGTGGAATGCGTGGGGATGGGAATTGGAAGAATGAGTTGTAAAAAGGCGAGCCAAACTGAAGAATTGCAGGGGGTTGCTCGATCCCGAGAGAGGAGAAATTCTGCTGACTTAGACGTTTTTACTGCCATTTATTCGCTTGAAAAGGAAGATCCTCGCTTGTCACTCCTTTTTTGCCCATTAGCATTCATGGCGTGCTCTTTCATTGTAGCCCATATGTGTAAAATGTAGGGTTTAAGGGCTACTTTTGTGGTCTTTTCTGATTTAACCGATTGCCCGCTTGAATTTCGCGTGACTGCACTGTGGAATCCGTGGCCATTGTTGCCTACACATGGCTTATTTGTACTCGTATTTCACGCATTTCATCAGAACTTTCTGAAGTATTTTTCACGCTTCCGGTTAGTCGTGTCCTCGTATCATATTACCCGTCATGTGTCATTTCAACAGTTACATCTATTGGAGAGACAGGTCACGTAATTTAGTTTTGGATACAAATGCATACAGTATGATAAAAATCATTGCGGAGTTAAAGGTTCTTGTCATTTCTCTGGTCTGTAGACTTTGAAGTTTAATTGTGGACTGTTTTTAAGCACATGAAAATGGACATCGATATCAAATAGGTTAAAATTGGGATTAAAACTATGGCAAAATGGGCCTGGAGATATATGGTGGATATGTCCAGAACCGGCTTGCATTATGCGAACACAGATTGTGCGCACAATGTCGATAGAAAAGTTGTTGAGAGAGGCGATTCGTGTATTAAAAATAATGTCTTATTGTTTATTATATGGGTTTCACACTACATAGCTGTTGTTAAGTGGCGCTGGAGTCAAGCTCGTTTCAAATAATAATTCCATTTATATTATCGTAAGGACAGTTAACTTTTTAATCATATCGGCATTCTTCGAAAATATTCAGTCGACCAGAATCGCAAAATCACAACCAGCGCCACGTTGAGAAAACTGGCACATGGAAAAATGATTCGGTATTTGTGTATTGGGGCAGAGCGCACCATGAGGCATAAATACGTAATGGGTATATCCGAATGATCTTTAATATTCGTTCTTTTTTTCGCTGATGTTGACTTGATGTTTTATTCTTCCGCTAATGGATCTCTAAGGGACATTGTTGCACAATACAATCATTGAAATATGAATATGCACGTGGTTGCATGAATGCATGTGTTTTCGTCCAGAAACTCTAGTGCTATTTAGATGTGCCACTGCTATGGCATAGAGTAAAAATTGGAATATTGGCACAATAACTTGATCTAACGTAACCTAACCTGACCTAATATAAAACGTTCAAATTTCTTTGCCAAACATTTCAGTTTTTACTGTGCACCATAACAGTTGTACATCTTAACAGTACTATGCATTTTCAGGACGATAGCAGCTATTCAATCGAATAGCAAAGCGTTTTCTCAACGAAAACATTGCAATGGAGTGAACTGAAATAATCCAAAAAGAATTACCTTAACATTGATTTTATTTTCAAAATACGATTTTCCCAAGCTGACAGTCAAGCATACACTGCGCGTAACACTGAAAGTTTCTGGTTTTGGAATGCAGCTTTCACGTGGTGCACGTGACATTCCAGAAGAGGTTCCTCAAAGAACCTTTAGGGATCATCCATAAAGGATGTCCGGTATTTTTCCGGGTTTTTAGACCCCCTCCCCCCTGTCCGCCCTTGACGGTTTATGTAAACCACCTTCCCCCCATGTCCCGTCCAATTTTGAAAACAGCTTGTCGATTACATAAGCAATTTTTATTATGTTCTTTATTAATTTTTACATTGATAATATTACCATTAGTGAACCTTAGACCTACAGAATATTATAACTGTAAGTAAAACAGACAAAACAAAATCAAATTAGGTGAATTATCTACAATGTTTCAAAATCTGAGTTTAACCAATCATCCATACTTATAGTTGTTAACACGGTTGCTTTCGTCTGAGGTTTGATTTCCTTGTGATCAAGAGCATATGCATGTTGTAATTGATGCTTTCAGAGACTTGGAATTTAAAGTTATTATTCGATAAAAATTGACATGTCTTAATCTTGTAACGTGACAATTATGATACCAAGTCGAGATTTCTTCTGGATCTCAACTCGGAAGAATTTACTTCATCATTTTGATTTGGTCGCCATTTTAGTTGAGGTGCTTCAAAGCATCTTTATGAAAAGAAAAAAAATGGGTGGAGTTTTTCCGAAGAACCTTACATTTTTTAGAGTGTAGCCAAATAAAAATTTGCGAGAATTTTAAAGTGTATTAAAGACAGACTCCTTCTCATAAATGCAGTGCAAGTCTTAAATCTGGCATTACCAATATTGTATACATGTATATATTGGGGTATATTGGTATAAAATATTAGTAGTGACAATTTTAAGACTCGTATGCCATTTCTAAACTTGCCTACCTCTTGAGGGCAATAATTCAATGCATTTCATTCGTATTACTTTTTCTAATTTACATCAAAGATGATTAAAAATAAAGCTTTTACACCGACAAATTCCTAAAATCCAGCCTTAGTTGGCTGGCATCACATTCGACGTACATGTATTTCGACTACCATTAATCATTTCGGCGCATTTTCTGCGCTGTACAGCAACCTGTATTACATTCTGTATATCACCGCAGCTTCCTACGTGAAATTCGCAACACCAATTTGTGGAGCTGTCTGCTCCTTTTTTGTGCGTTACGTGTCATAATAGTGATTGACATTAGCAATTCCTAGCAATGATGCCAAAAAACAATAAATCCATATAGCTTATGTTTGGAATTGAAATTGAACGTAACGCTTTGTCATTTCTCTTTTCATTTTCACATATTTTTGATCGATTGAATATTGCGTTTGATCCTAATGTTGTTAATTATGTATTTGCTAGACACCATGACGAAGAGCACGCCAATCTACTCAACACCATGTGGTTGATTGCCATCACGTTTTTGTCCGTGGGCTATGGAGACATTGTGCCTAACACTTATTGTGGCAGAGGTATTGCCGTTACAACTGGTATCATGGTAGTACATATCAATTTTTATATCTATCTTTTTTTTTTCTTCAATATTTCTTCATGCACTGCCTCATTTTTACCTCATCCCCGCACCGACCGCATTCTCTCGTTTGACCCAAACGACCTTCCCGCAGATATGTGCTAATCTTTGTATCGCATTCCCTTCTCGGCATTAACCTATCTTAATCTGCAGGAAAAGGCATTAAGGGCGATCGCTTAATGAGATATAGCTGGGAGTGCTGCATCCCTATTAGCATATTTGAAATTGGGCGTGCTGCTAATGCCATTTTCCAGATAATAATAATCCTCTTTTCTGCTTGGAATGAGAAGCCAGTCTGTGTTCCGTCTTCGTGTCGAGCCTACTAATTGTGCCATTACGCATTTTTTTTTCCCAGTCTGGGGCAATATTTTAGAGATTCAAATCGTCTATTACTTACTGATGGAACAATTTCACCCAAATTATTCATTTGAAATTTCGTCGTTTGAAGTGACTGCGTTTGAAGTCTTAACTTTCCAGAAACAATGGCCCGTTTAAAGTGTTATTCCGCCTAATTAAACGCTATGAAGTTGCGCGTTGTGTAGAAAAGCGTTACTCGATAGATGTTGGTTTATTCAGTCGATAAAACAACAGGATTTAAACATTTACTTTGAACGAGTGGTACAGTTAAAAGCAATTCCTAAACGATGTGCAGTGCATACCGGTATACAATTAGGAATTACCAATCTGTTTTGAGCGATTGCGTTCTTAAACTTAATGACCACTCGAACGTTAATGAAGTTTTATAAATACTGACGAAGGACATCAAATTTTAAACTTCGCAATTAAATCGATACGATTAAAATGGTGGTGACGCTCAATTTTTAAAGGCTGCTGTTGACCGCAACTATACTTTTAATGTAGAAATTATGTTGGATTATTGTCTCTGCAGTATTAACAAAGTGGTACTCGGGTATAGTCTTGAGCAATTGCTCTAGTTCTGAATAACAAGTTAAAACCATGGCATTAAGGTTGTAATGTTGTTACTCGCAGCCTTTTGGGGGCGTCCATTAATTACGTGAGGCGTTTAGGGTGCGGAGGGTCGAGCTGAATCTCACCCAATCTCACGTGGGGGAGAGGGGGGTCTCGGCAAATATCACCTAATTTTTTTTCCGCAAGAAACTGTAAAATTGCGAGAGAACTGGGTAAGTAAAATATGTTTCTTCACTAAAAGATGACTAACATAATTTTACGAATTTTAATACTTCCTATTTAAGTATTTTAATGTTAGATTTTCTTACTGTGATTCTAGACTATATATACGTTCTTAGTAGTCTTAAATATATTTTTAACTAGTCTTAAATAAAAATAATTAAGTAAATTATGTTTTTTTAAATGAATCAACGTATTTACACTAAAAATTACGCATTTTGAAAAATCTCACATGATATTATGGGGTAGGGGAGGTAGTCGAGCCAAATCTCACGACATCTCACCAGGGAGGAAGGGGGGTCGACAAATCCCCAAAAACGCCTCACGTAATTAATGGACGTGTCCTTTTGAGAATTGCAGAGTTCATGTATTGAAAAGAACGACATTGGTTCTCTTAAAGAGATTTTCCAATTTTATGGCATTGGACGATCACTATTTAAAAAGGGGAATGCAATTAAATGCCAAACGTTTCTGTTATGTTCAAATTGTTTTAATTCTCTTTTGGTTTGAGAATCTCTTCCGTTATTCATTACCTTGACCTACTGCAAATGCATGGCTTTTGCGACTACTGGCATTGGAGACTAGGCCATCATTCCAGAATCGTCTCCTCCCCCATTAGCTCCTTCACATATTTATGTGAAGGCAGTATAAAATTTGGCACAGTAAGAAGTGTGTCCTACTCTCTCGAGTTTTCTACTTGAGTTAACATTTCAAAATGCACCACAATTGGCATTGAGTTTCAAGGATGTTTCGGGATGGCGAATAATACAACTCTTTCGAAAAACTTCCGCTCGCATAATTTTCGATTTAGGACATCGGTTGAATATGACTTCTTGACACAGCGGCATCGGCTTAAATGATGCTTCTTATATTATGAAACCTTTTCATTTATTAATAATTTCCGAAATTGATTACCAAGTCAAATTCATTTATGGCAGTATATTTTTAAAATTGTTGCATCGCGTGACTCGATACATGGAGTCTGCACACAATGTAAGGCCGTAATGTGTAATGTAAACATTTCAAAATTTTTAGAATAATAAGAAATTTATATTTTTTAAAATGAATTTATGGATAAGCCAAAATTATCGTTAGTTAATTTTGAAAAATATTTTTCAGTGTCGATTTTTCAAAACATTTCAATTTTTTACATTGTCATTGGCCAAGAAAATTTTTTAAAACCTGGAAAAGCCAGGGCGAGACAATTTTTTTTATTTTGTTGAAAGTTTTGCCAATTTGACTTCGAAAACTGTCGAAAATTTTGAAAATTTCTCCTCACAAACTTTCAACAATTTCAGAGAACAAATCATCAAGATTGTCAAAATCTTGAAGATTTGTTCTCTGAAATTGTTGAAAGTTTTCCAACTTTGTACTGGAAATATTTTTAAAAGTTTGCAAGGGTTGCAAGGGCCCTGATTTAACCTGATTTAATTTTGACGAAATTAATGTTTAATTTCCCTGTATTTCAAAATTAAGTCATTATTCCCTAAATTTTCCGAATCATGTTTACTTTATTTAATTTATTTTTTGTATAAATTTGTATTGCAAATTTATGATTCCTAGGACAAAGCCGGGTTTTCCATCTAGTCTTCCATGTTTAAGGGCCTTGAATAATAAGTTGAATAAACGGAGTTTTCTGATTGATTTTGTTCTTGTAGTTATTGACTCCATTGAATTCCAATACGCTTATTAAAAAAATAGTTCTGATTAAGTTATCTTCTGTACAATGCTTGAAATACTAGGTTAAATTTTCGTATCTTTCCTCGATCATCAATCAATATTTTGTAAAATTGCCGTTGCTCCTCATTCCTACTTGTCCGATGACTACAAATCATATTTTCATTTGATCGATGACAATTACTCCCAATTCTGCTAAAAAATGTTTATTGAAAACATTGACACCACGTAGTCAGTAAACCTTAATGTAGACCGATTACTCAATTCCTTGAATCGATTGCTTAATTGTCTCATCCTCCCTCCTAATTACGAACTCGTAAATTGCATGATAAGCCGTTTTATTGAGAATTTGGGAACGACCTAAGCCTCAAATTGAATTTCTGGCCGTTAAGCCATTCATATTACCGTGCCATGCCATATTTTTAACAATGAGGGCAGACACTTCAGCATTTGATCCTAATGAGCACACGGAGCCATAACCAATATTTCGTGTCCTAACCGAGGGCATTCTGGGTAATATAACGTGGCTCACCAGGCCCATTATCCGCACATTCCTTATTAGAGCCAATATCAGCGCATAATAGCCATACTGTGCATGGGCGATATGGACTTACCCCCGTGCAAAATGTGAGGAGACGTACCCAGAAAGCTATTAACTTAAGTGGCACGGACTTCAACTATCGTTACTTTCACTCTCATTCACTCACTCAATCTCTCTCTATATATTTATACAATCTAGACGCAGCTTGATCATGGATGTAATGCCGCCAGAAGTTGGTGTAACAAAAGCCACGCTAACTTGACGAAAGATTGATTATCACGGTGATAAAAGAAATCGAGGCAAAATCGAGCATCTTTGGCCATCTTGGTGCGAGATTCCTTCATTTCAGACGTAATTTGATTTCTAGAAGCTGCCATAATTAAGGAGCAGCGGAGCGAAAGCATTCGCCTCGAAACACAAATTTATTAAGCGTGTGATTTCACCAGATTTGAAAATTTTGAATAACGTACAGTAGTTGCATTTTACGGTGAAGGATGAAAAGCAGTCGGCATTCCTCCGCCTGATTGAATTTTTTCCCCTTCCTTTGAAATTCATGGTCATATTTAGCTTTTTTTTAAAAAAAACTTCGTGTCGCTTTGGAAAAAACATTTGGAGAACGTTTTTGAAGTATTGAAATTACCTCGAAATAATTCGATCAAGTTTGAAGTGGTCGTGAAATATTTTGATGAACGGGTAAAAATCGTGCTTTTTTAAGTTTATTATTTCGTTGAAATTTTTCTTCACATTCTGTAAGTCACCTTATCAAAAGGATTACTGTAAATGCATGTCGCTTCCTCGTTTCTGTTAAATCTTCGAATTTCTATGAAACCATGGAGTGAGCTGTTTCATTTTGCAAATGGATTGTTTTTGTTTCGAAATTTCGTAGCATGTTTTTTCGTTATCCAATCCATGATCTTTGAGCTTTTCAAACTGCAAAACGACCTCATTCTGAATTCACTTCTTTAGTTCTTTTATGCTAAGAAAATTCTGAGAAGTCAGTAATTTTCAAAGAGGGAAATGAAGCGCATTTGTGGGTGCAATTACTCTCAGGTCTTACATGTGCTAAACAATTGGTTTGAAAGCCATAACTTGTTCACGGTTCATTTGAAATACAGTAGTAGTAAATTTCTAGAAGGATTCGAAGGAATTACGCTTTTCTAAACACAGTTTACTCTCCTTAAGCTTCGAGCCAATTTGACTTCAATTTTTTAAGAATACAGTACTTCCATTTGTAGCTAGAAAATGCGGGCACTACATCCTTCTTCTTTGATAAACATGTTGATTAAAATGCGTGTATTTTTATTTAAAGTTTGTCGAGATATAGTAGAGACATTGAAGCTGTGACTATACTGTACATGTACATAGGGGAACTCAAAAATGTGCTGGGACACCAGCAGTTGTGGCAGTAGCTAAGTGGCAGCCAATAGGAATGCCTGCAGGTGCGTTTGTATCTAGGTCACACAAATTCCGGCGTTCTTATTGGCTACCACTAAGCTACTGCCACAACTGCTGGGGTCCAAGCTCATTTTTGAATTCCCCTATTGTATACGACATTTTTACATTTTTTACTTTTTTCATACCGAAAAGCATCCCAAAACAGAAGTTTGATTTCTACATTGTAGGACCTACTACGCATTGCTTTCGTCATTTCTAGTTCAATTTGGCGTAAAGTCAGGCTTTTGGAATGAATACCTAAGAAATGAGTGGTACTCAGGTCGTTAATTTCCCCCCATTATGGATGAAAAGTAATGAGGCTGACGGAGGCTCGATTAGGCTTACGCAATATGGGAGACATTCCTTTGCCAAGTTTTATTGGGAAAAAGGGGGATAGAAAGCCAGCCTGATTTATGGGTAAGAAAATGAAATCGGTTGGCTTTGCCGCAAAACTTGGCTACTTGTCCTCCGAGTAGACATCTCACTCTTCCGAAGAACTAAACTTTTGTAGAATTATGTTTGAATTGTTCGCCCCCTTTGGAGCTTCCACCCGCATCCATCACTGCTTCAGGATTGTTTTCCTTGTTGGAGGTTAAGCGTAATGGACTTGGCTCCTTCTCCCGAAGGGCTTGCCAGAGGGCTCTCGACCAAATGGAAATTACAGATGAAAGATGAATCGTTCAGATACGATCGTCGCACTTATTGCGTTTCACCAAATTTACCGAAATCTTCATCCTTAGCCATTTGTTCGCGTCAGGCCTACTGGGGCTGGTTTACCTTATTTTTATTCATGCGGTTTTCGGTAACATACACGCCACATTTGTCCGAGTTTTATGCAACCCTTTCAACGCGTTAGAATTCTTAAATTGAAATCGGTTTAAGCTGTTTATCGACTAAATCTTTCATTGGTGAAAATGGCGAGATCACTGTTCACTACGGCTCTTGTGGTTTCCGGTTTGGAAATGCGTTTCAGAAATTGTACATGTACCAGGAAACTTCCTGCAGCTGGTGGTCTCATTGTACTCGTGAAATTATAAACAGCTTTTAATCTTTTAAGTGAAAAGTTTGTGTTGCAGTGTTTTTATCTTGACCAATTGGGTTCGTCCTACCAAATGCAAATTTTGGAGTTAGATATATATATAAAAAATCGTGTTTTATCTCTGTCATCTCAAGTTATTTTCTGCGTACATGTATATACAGTATATTGTACTGACTCGTAGATCTAACGTAATGTTATTTTTGTCTATGCGGGCACATATAACGTAATTTTCCATAGATTTGCATTCACTTAGTGGTCTGCTTGCCAACCATCCAGTTTTCTATCTCCAACGTCAGTATTGAATAAATTATAATAACTGTAATCGAATGCATACATGCATATGCAATTGAAGGTTATTCAAAAAAGACAGCTAGCAGCCTTTCATACAGTATATACTTTCGAGTTTGCTAGCTTATGATAGCTGTTCATAATAAGGGAAACCATTAATTCAAAGAATTTATTACATGACTCGCTTAAGTAGTTTTAGTAAGTACAGAATTTGTGCATATCATGTGACCCGCCGGGATTGCCCCTTAACGACTGCAATCACTGATAGCATTTCTGCATTGCTACTATGATTAAACTTTCTACATAGGATCTGTTATAGTCTCTGGTCGTATTTAGATAGTCTCGTTGTTGTATGACATTCGCAAGAAATATTTCAAACTGCCTATTTTTGTATAACAATTTTTGATGGACCTTGTAGATAATAAAAATTTAACGAATATATTGTCGGTAATCCATCCCTGTTCTTTTCCCTTGTATTGTAATGACAGTTTATTAAATTGCTTTTTTTGAATTGCAAGCATGACCTATTTGACGCACCATTTGCTTTGCAATGATAGTTTTTATTATCTTTCTTTTATAACTGTTTGGAGCATTTGGCATTTTAGTATTTATCGTACATATACATGTATTTGACCTATCGATCGAGTCTCAACACTTCGATAGATTTACGGTACGAGATGGCTATCAGTTTTTTTTAAAGTAAGGATGTGTCAGAATGGTCATGTGAAATCCATATTGCATAAACCCCGCACTACAACACGTTTATTATTCTTATTTTCATTTGACTTTTACTTCAAACATAATTTTTTGGAATTGCAGGGTGCTGGATGTACAGCGCTATTGGTAGCGGTCGTTTCGAGGAAATTGGAATTGTCAAGGGCAGAAAAACACGTCCATAATTTCATGATGGATACTCAGCTTACCAAAAGGGTAAGTTGTTCGATTACTCTATATTATTTTCAGATGTCGTAAGGATTTCGGAGATAAAATACAATTCAAAGTCTGCGCTATTATCTTAAAACTTTTTAGTTTTTTTAAATAGTATTAGCATTTTAAATCAAAATTATCGCGATGAACACAACTTGATAATCTTGCGCATTACAAGGTGTTTTGAATGGTTGACTTGTTCGAAAATGTTTTTTTTTAGTTTTAAATGAACCTCTCTACTTAGCTTTAATCGCCCTACATTTTTCTTATCGATTTTTGGAAATGCGATTCTCTTAGCTATGATAAAATTTACTACTTTGGTGGAATAATAATTCTGCCTTTTTGCTTCACTGATTTGCCTACTCTTATTATTGTGTGCATAAAGCACGTTCAACCTACTTCCTTAATTGAGTTATGAACAAATACTGACGTAAATCAATTGCCTAGCCATGAAACGCCAATGGCAATAATAATAACTCGAAATGTCAACTTTCAAATGTAGCATGAATATCAAACCTATTAATTTCAAATGTACTTGACTTTTATTTGGGTAATGCAAGTTTTGATCAGGATTACTGCCAGGTTGTCTTTTTGTATCGATTTACGTTTGTTCGACGTTATTTTAGTCGTGGTTCAAAGGCAGAATTTGTCAATCTACATTAATATTCAGAAATTTCATTGACGTCGAGCAAATAATTGTAAGAAATAAAAAAGGGATAAAACAATAGGTTTTATTATAGTAAAGCAGTTTCCAGACAATCCCATCTTTAAATATCGGTGATCTTCCAGAACTCATATAGGTTCTGATGTTCGTACGTAAGCAATAATTTTATTTCATGAAATTCAGTTGAATTTCATATGGGCAACGCAGAATTAGGACCAATAAAAAATAAATACCGGTTTTGTGAAAGTACTTCTATGAATGTATAGCTAGACATATAGTTCCTCGTACACTTCGGAGCCACTTCAACATTGACTTTCAAGGATAAAAATTTAAAATTGACTTCCAGCAGTAAAAAGGTGGCCTTTCTGATAAAATATTGCCAAGTGCATGTGTCATTATTCTTAACAGGGTTCCTTTCGCCGTCCTGGCGTTGTTACGTGAGCTTTTGATAGGCAATATATGCCCACTATTCACTTCGGATTCCTCATTCACTCTACTCTATTCTCGTGAGTCGAACCTATATTTAGGTACTTACGGTGTCTCTGCCTGCCATTTGAGCTGTCTATATTGCATAGTCGCCGGACATAGATTTTCTAGCCGATTTCTTGCTTAATTTCCAGCCCCCTTTTACCGTGAAAGGGACTCGTGTCCATTTTAAACATGGCCAGTGAGCTATAGTGCGAAGAAAAATGCCTTCCAACTCCCCTTTTCCCCTAGAATATTGCAAAGGCAATTTCTGAGATCTGACGTGGCGCATAAAACTTCACGCGATGCGATAACAGGGACTGGAAATAAATTCCCTTTTCCTGGAATACATTTGGAGCGGGCCAGCTAAAAGATAAACCAAACCTATTTTCCATATAAAGGAGTTTTACGATGCGCGTTATAAGTGAGATCAGATCGGGCCTTGGCCTTTGGCTCCCTATAAATAAACACGGCCAACACGAGGCGCAGTTTAAATTATTTATCTCGCATAATGCTTGATGCACCTACTAGAATGTGTAGGCTTTGGTGTTCTTAATTGCAAAAAGGATGAAAAATGATATTGATATCAGGTTATGTTCACGCAACGTTGAGAATTTCCATCTTCTTAATCAAGCGGTTTGGTAGATGCATGGGGTGCTCATTTCATAACAGCCTTACAGCGTATGTTGTTTTGGTAAACTTATTGTACGGAATTACCACAAAAATAAATGGCGTAAAATTCGCTCAGTTTATGTCAAACAGAATGTAAATGTAGTCCTTAGAATTAATTAATCATGTCACGATCTTAGAGATTCCCCAAGAGATTCTAGGTTTCCAGAGATTTCAAAGGATTTCAGAGGTCAGAATGATATTATAATAGGTAATAATTTGATAAAATGTGTCAAAGTTAATTTTCAAGTAAAATTTTCTGTGTAAATTGTATTTACAACTGTAAACTGCGCAAATAAAACTGAAAGTACGCATCATCATTTATTTTTTGGCACGAAATAGTAAAATTACGTTAGCTATTTTCTTGTTAAGGAAAGTAAATGAAATTGCTTTTAAGTGAATTACTACAGTACACGTGATAGTCTCATTGAATCCATAACTTTGAATGTCCTTGCCTTTACATGGAAATTATGCATGGACGTTGTGTAGTAGAGCTAGGCAAAATACAGTAAGTTCGCACAATATGATTTATTCAAATGCTTCAAACTATATATATTTGTATATTTCCATTCCAAAAATGCTCCGAATATTCCGCCAGTTGTCAGAAGGAATGCTTTGTCAGTGGAATCGTGACATTGTCAATTTTCATCAAAGTTAGGATGCTTGCTGTATACAATGTAGTATATCAGTGTGTAAATGGAAATTGACAAGAAACACGATGTCAAAATTGCTACATCATGAAAAGTTTTATTTTGCTTTTATTGCACATCAGAAAAAATGTTTTCTCGTGAAATACGAATGACAAATGGCCAGTTTCCATTTGTTTATCTTTCTTTTTTGCTGTGTACATTGTGAGATTTAATTCTAGCTTGCCATGAATCATTTCTAACTCTTCGCTGAAGAATCATTAGGCGAAGTGGGTCATGTAGAAAATAAAGCCAAACATATTGGCCTAAGGAGAAACATTTCAATATTTTCACATAAAATTTACGCTTTCTTGAATGTCTGGAATTTTCAACAATTCTATAGCAAATATACATGTAAGTTATTAATAATACAAGTTGAAATCATTGGTTTCATTAAACAATGTATCTGTATGTTTTTCAGTTGAAAAATGCCGCAGCTAACGTATTGAGAGAGACCTGGTTAATTTACAAGCACACTAGATTAGTAAAACGAGTCAACGCTTCCAAAGTCCGCACTCATCAGAGGAAATTTCTTATGGCAATTTACAGGTATGATGGAAGTTGTCTACATTCATAAAGTTTTATTTGCATCATGAAAGTGAATATAGTTTAGCTGTGGAAAACATGTTACTGTTTCATAGAAATGTAACGGGACAGTGGAGTAAAATAGACATGGAAAATCTTCCATTTTGATTAAATTGGTGAAGGGAGATAAAAAACTGTATGGGTTAAGTTTATTCCTATTTTTCTTCAAAAATTTCAAATTTTTTATATTTAAAAATGGGGGACATTGTTTTTTAAATTGTATTGTCCGCGTCTGTGCATTTTTGAGCTTTTAACTTACATTTATTACATTTCTAACCTTGGGTTAAAATTTGACCCCAAGCTAACCTTCGGGTTAGATGTTTGTGTTGCACCAATCAACTCTTGATGAAATAGCCCCAGATGCTGCCAGATTGCGCATCCTGGATTCCCTGCATGTCTGTATGATCAGGTAGTGTAGAATGCAAATTCCCTAGCTACATCAGATTCATCTGTAGTGTCCACCATATTATTTTTCCAAATAATCCGAGGTTAATCCGGCCTACTGGCTGGGTTAACCATTCTCTTCATTTTTGCCCTAACTCGTGCTTGTGCAATACAACGGTGGGTTAACCTAGAGTCACACAGTAGGTTAACCCTAGGTTATTCTTAATAACTGTTGGTGCAACTGGCCCTTAATGTGCAATACATTTTTATCATGCGTGCAGGTTGTTTAAAGTGCAAATAAAATTTTAAGAAACTTGTAAAATTTAACAGATTCTGCTGACATAGTTTCTGTTTAGCGCGAAATGCTTGAATTACTGCTGATTTCATCTGCATGGTAGTTCCTAAATTCCCTAGAAAACATTTATCTTGATAAGGATTTGATGGATAGCGATAACTTCTGAACTGGAAATTGGCTTCAGGGTCATTTTTGCTATTTCGTGTTCACACCCTATCCATTTTTCTCATATACTACTCTGTAGATGCAGTGGATCAATCACATTTAGGATCATATACTAGATCTCGAGAAGCCTGCTATTTACTTTTATGATAGTGCGCCTTTTTTTCTTGGCAAATAGGATCGTTTTTTAAGGTCGTGCGGAGGCCTATCGTGAAGTAATTTGTACTGCAAATACAGCGGTCACCGTCGGATGCTGAGCAAAAACGTTGCAGAATAATCAATTCTATTTTTATATATTTATTTATTTAGCTTACGGAAAGTCAAGATGGATCAACGGAAATTACTCGATAATTCCAACACTATAACCGACATGGCCAAGGTATGAAACGCCTATTTTTATAACAAGAAATCAATTATGTCAACAAGATATGGTCCTTCAAATCTCTCTTTAAAGTTATGGAATTAATGGTTAGTCAATGTGACAGCGCCCTCCATTGAATGGCTCCAAAGATAACTTGTTCTACATGCAGTAATTTTTTTATACCGGAATAATAAAAAATCTTAAGCCATGTATTTGTAAATCTTTGCTGCAGCTTCAGGTGACGAAAATCGAAACAGCAGTTCAACCTTTAAGATAAACAAATTGTGCGTGAAGTATGTCAAATTTAATGTCCCGTGAAAATTAGTTTTCATTAAAAAAAAATTCCATCGCATAACATTGGCTAATCACGAATTTGAGAAAGAAAATGGGACTCATTTCATCATCTTTGAATTTCTTTTCCAAAGACGCAGAATACCGTTTACGAGATTGTGTCCGAAATTGGTTCGCGGCAGGAGGCCGCCGAAGAGCGGATGAACACGATCGAAGAGCGCCTGAACACCATTCAGGAGCACCTGGAGAGTCTTCCAGACATCATCCAACGTTGCCTCCAACAACACCAGCAGAGCATCGAACAGAGACACTTGTACTTGCACCCCGAGGACGCCATCCACGGGGCCGGCGGGATGAACCCTTTCACCCGTTCGCCCACACCCTACCTCTCAGGCCTGGGGCACAGCTCCTATCCCTCGCAGAATCAGTCACCTACGTCGGTGGCCAGCCAGGCAATTTCTCCCACCCAAATTCCGCAGTCTTCGCAGCCCCTGGGCAGCGGCTCGCCCCTCCAGACCCCGGGGGGCACACCAATGCCGAACGCTATGGGGTGCACCCACAAGACGCCGTTCTTGCACACGTTCCCCACGCGGTCAGCCAGCGCCCCTACCAACAGCTGAAAACGTTATATTCTACCTGTTCTTCGAAGGGAATTGCTGAAAAGGTCATGAGTACGTACTCTTTTTCCACTAATTTGACCATTACTTTGTAAATGACGCAGAACGCTACGTCACGGCACAAATTGCGGATGGAGCGATTAGTCGAGCCTAATGTCATCGATCAACTTCTGTGTATTGGATCTTCCGTATTATCACATCATCCTCTTATTGAACCACATTCCCCGAAAGGTTTGTTCATTTCCGTTTCTTTCATCATTTAATGATTTAGACCGAACGACTACGAACGTGGCTTTTCGGAACACCGTTGGTTCTTGTGGCTAAACCGCGATGGGTTCATCCTTCATTCGTCACATTTACTTTTGAACGAGTGATATTTTCTATTTTTCCGCTTTTATTTCTAAATGTTTAGGTTGCAGGTTGCTTTCATTCGCATGCTGGCATGCTAAAAGTATGACCGTGTGGCATGCTCTCAACTTTGGGAATGTTGCGAAACACGGGCCGGTTCCGAAACTGCCGTGAGCAAGGAACTTAGAGTTGCCCGGGCGAGGCATCCTAATTAATGTGATTGTAATGAACATGATATCCATCTAGTTTTGAGAATATTCAATGCGGAGTCTATTTTTAAATATCTTTTTTTTTCGAATTTTGCGAAGCAGGGTTCAAAAAAAATTTGATGTCCTTGGCAGAGTCACTTTGCGACACCCAATAGTTTGCGTGCAGGCAATTGCATGATATTTAATGCGTCAAAATTAAAGTTAATTGACTCGTATTGCTAGTACCTGTTAGATAATTATTCGTTAAAACTAACATTGCATCAACTTTCGGATATCCTATTTGTCAAAATGTACGCGAGTCTTTTAAGAATTTCTCCCATGAAAATTACTTATACGATATTAGACTTAAAAACAAACAACCAGGGCATTGTGAATTTCTGTAGTAAGCCTCATCACACCCACGGTTCTTTTATGTACATTTTTATGATTTGTGTTGTAAAACACAGAAATTTGCCATATTTCCTTAATGATATTTTTTATCACATCCATTAACCAAAATGCATGCATGACGTATTTATTACTTAATTTTGTAATATGCATTTTGTAAGCACCTTTAGTAGTTGAAAAATATCACTGCTTATCGCGAAGTTTAAATTATAAGTAAGAAATGGAAAATTATAGCGTTCATTAGCCAAAACTCGGAAATTTATTTTAAAATTAATGGATTCAATTTGATTGATTGAACGATTAGCATGATTGCTTTAATATTCCTAGTTTTGGCTACTAACACGATCTCTTTAATAATTTAGATAATTTTAGCATTAATGTTTTTGAAACATTGATGTTGGCATAGAGTTAAAACATTACATTAATGTAATCCTCATCGTAATATTAGCTTTTTTCTGTAATTCGCAGTTGAAAAGCTTCGCTTTGATCTGATTTTAAAAAAAATATATGAAGTGCTTTTTAGGATGTGAAGCGCTATTCAGAAAATGAAGGTAAATTCATTGGACTTTTAATTCGTATTATCATGTTATAAGATCCTGTAAGGGGTATAGCACTTTCGTTAGCGAAACTATCCATTACCTATGAATACTGTTCTATAAAAAGTAGGAAATAACAAATACTCTATATCGTTTTTATGAAAGCAGTTGTGTTCACCTTGCTCCAAAATTCCTCAAGACGCTGTGATTTGCAATTTATAGGTTAAACGGCAAGGTTATTCTGATCTGTAAGATATTTAATTCAAAATATATCTAATAGAGGAATATGGAACTTTTGTTATAGTTAAAAATTAGGATAATCGATCTACTGTACACGCGATTACATGTATAGTGAATGCGATTGAATTGTTGAGGAAAAATCCGCGTGGAATTAAGAATATATAAATATTTACATATATAGAGCGGATATATGTCCATTATTTATAATGTAAAATAAATCTAATTTCACTCCAGTTGTGATACAGATTTAAATTGATTTTATAAACGGACATGGTTTATCTGTATTTATCATTTGTATACATACATGTATGATTTTTGGGTCATACTGTCCAATACTACAATAACTTAAAATCGAAAATTCAATTTTATTACGCGCTTTAGGACTTATTAAAATCTTATGATGTTTGTACATGACTAGTTGCGCGGGCCTTCGACTTATCTTTGCTATCGTTATTTGGATTATTATTAAGACCGATCTTAATTTCCGAATAACACATAGGAAGGTCTGTGCAACTGACCAATTGAATGTTTGTGTGGCAGGAAATAAGCCAAATGCACAAATTCTTGTTCCACTGCACTTGCATTCATGGAATGTTTAAGATATGAATACAAGCAGCTGTCATTTTTTCATAACCACGTTTGTTTTTAATAACCAATGAAATTACATTGTTAATAAAATATAGATTTATGCTAATATAACTCGTGTGACTTATTTTTCTTTACCTGAAGTACTTTGCGTAAAGACCGATCAGGTGTGCCAACATGACGAATAATACTGTATATTGTACACGTACATAATGAAGGTATTCAATTTAAGTACATTAATGACTACATTTTTTTCAGTAAACCAGCATCGCATACGAAGGACACTGAGTTGTGTTTATGTATAAATGTTCGATTAACGCATTAATTCAAAGATGCTGTTTTAACACTAAAATTAGTATTATAGACATACCCTATGTACTGCATGTACATTATGCATTTAAAAAATGTGTAGAATACATGGGGGTACTGACGGTACTCAGAGTGAACTTTATGACTGACACTTTAATTCGCAAGTTACGGAATAACGCATGCAAAATCGACCCGCTAATTAGTTTAAAACATTCACTAACAGTGTAAGATAATTTTTAAGCGAATGAATGCATTTTTTTATGCATACATGACTTTGTACATACGACTGTCGGACTAAAGGGTGTCTATTGGTGATACTTCTGGCTGAGTACCCCTATTATTTAATATCTTCTCTGATTTATTTCAATGTACGGGATCTCAAATGGTCATAATGATAATATAATCAGAAAAATGTTTGGCCCTGTGTCTTAGATGTCCTTCAATTCAAATATTTATTAGTTCTCTAATTACAAAGATTTTTATTTTATAACTTACCGTTGCCTATTTACGGGATGCGTTTGAATTCGCGGTACATTTTCTTACATTTCAACCAGGCAGTCACACTCACAGCCGTTCGATACTTTTTAGTTATGGACTTTGTGAATGACCCCTAACAAAGCTGCTCTTTTTGCCGAAGCGCCGTTTTGCCAGTTTCCAATTTTCCCTGCTGGAGTGTGCTGCAGTCATTTCCAAAAAAATTGTAATCAGCATGGTGCGCAATTTGTGTGCCATCATGACGAAGAATCCTAATTATATTTTCGAAGTAATTAATCCGTATAGGCAAAGTAGATAGCAGTAATGGTTGATTAGATGGTCTAAAAATGGTAAGGTGAGACAAGAATGATGAAATCATCTGGAGCGTTAGTGGCGGAGAAATCCGAAAACTCGGACGCGATAAAACGCCTCCTTCGGTATGTCCACATTGTGTTTCGTAATCGCGCTTCATAAGTCTTTTGTATATATCTACGTGGCTGTTTTACCCTGTTATAATGTTTAGAAAAGTGTTCTACATATGCAAGATGTTAAAAACCTAATAAATGTACGTCGCTTTAGCGCACCTGAAACGTGCAACAATACCTTGGACTCAAATCGCACAAAGCGTTGCTTTCGTTGATAAGTCTAAACGTCTTGCCCTTTTCCCACCTAAAGGTTACACTCTATTCGGAAAGCAGAATATACCATATATAGTGTAAACTATTGGAAAATTAAGCTACTGTTACTGAAATTTGGAGACAACATTCTTTTTAGAGTAATGGGCCAGATTTAAAATAGGCTACAAGATGTTTATCATCGGGGTAAAAAACAATGTTTGAATGTTTCAAATCCAGCTCCCTCATCCTCACGTACTACATTACAATGCCACATTATATCTTGATCAAAAGTGATTGAATGTGTTTTGTGGATTCCTTATAAAATCCGTCGTGTTTTTATTTATTTTAGATGTGCTAGTGATGTAGTGCGTAAACTGGACAAAGTCATTAAAAGCGCCTCTTGTGTGGAAGACTGCTATAAGTCCAATGTTGTAATTCTCCGAACGAGGTAGGCCTACATAACTCTTAGCTGTTATCGCCGAGTAATTTTCCCATCTTTTCAAATAATTCATAAATATAACGCCAAATGTGAGTATTTAGTGCGCTTGTCTCTCGTACCTAAGCTGCGAGGTTTACTTCCGGTCGAGGTTGGTGGGAATTTTAAGGAATTGTTAAATTCTCGACTCTTGCAAAAATGTGTGACACTTCCGGACTAGAGTTTAAGCCAAAGTCCTGTGTAAATCATGGTTGAACTCTGCAAGTTAAAGATCCCTCATGGGGGCTGAATTCTACCACTTAGACAAAATTTACTGGTAAGTGATACATCCCCAGGATGTTTGCGTTTTGCCTTCGTGTGCAGAAATGGGGCAACGTTAAAAACTGCAGCCAACCATAAATATTACAGAGTCTCAATGTTTTTTAACGTCATGACTCTCCATCCCAGCCCCATGTCCATGGAATGGAAAAATATGCACAATGACTATACGCCATTTAAGCCTATAAGATACACTGTAGCAAATAAACTATTAATTTCATGTTAATCTACCAGTATGACTATTGCCTAAGGACTGTATTTATGCTTAATGTTTTTTTAAACTGTAATTAGATTGCGTGGAATATGCGAACGGTTAATGTTCTTGGATCCTGTGGGGAATGGTAAAAAAGCTGAAGATCAATTGTGGAGAAAGGTTTATTATGAAGCAATTTCAACTGCTGCAAAGATCTTTCGTAAAGTGGGTCTCATATTGATTATTTTAAATCGCCAAACATTAGCCCTACCAATATGTTAAAAATTACTTAAATGCATTGTAGAACTCATTATGGACTAGTTCTGATCATCACTGGGTTTCAAATCATATCAAATTAGGAATTGGAACTTATCACCATTTACTCTTTCGTTTACAAAGTGAGTTCCAGTTGAATGAAGGTTACTCGGACTTCCTTCCTCTGAGTGATTCAAGAGGCAGTTCCAAAGGTTAGAAGGATGTTATTTTTCTTATAATTTTTGAAAACAAACACTTGTCAAAGCAATTTGTTAATATTTCTTTTTATTGATTAATTCCAGAGAAAACTGTTAAATGTCCAAGCTCTAAAATGACTGGGGATCATGATGTAACAGAGTGGGCATTGCAGTCTTACCAGAGATGTTTAATTTGTATGGGAGATTTAGGTAACATGCATCAGACTTAATGTTCCATTTTTTGTGATTTCAATCAGATTTTTTTGTATTGATGTCTGGAGTGAGCCCATTAAGAAAAAAATTATACTCTTAAAAATATCCATTTAGCTCGTTATTATCAGGAATTTTGTGAAATGAAGATCTCTCCTTCTGCTGCAAGGTATTACCACCAAGCATTGCTGGTGTCTTCACAATCTAACATGCCACATAATCAGTTGGGCAATTTAGTCGGTAGCAAGAATTTCAATTGCGATGCTGCATATTTCTATATGAGATGGTAAGCCGAAAACTTCCAAAATAGATACAAATACTTTTGAATATTTTTAAAATTATTAGCAATTGTGTTTAAACATTTTCAGCGTTATGGGCACCAATGTGTTTGAAGGGCAAGGCGCAAGTGGAAATCTCCGACGCATCTTTGAGCAAAATCAAGTATTTCTGCACGAATGCGCTTTTCATCCAACAGAGGGATTAAGTCAGCAACAGACAAGGTAATCTGCAATAGGATTGGCTATGTTTCAACAAAATTAATAATGGCTTGATTCACTTCAGGCTTTCATTGAAATCTTGTTTGCACTTTTTTGACAAAGCAAATGTATGTGTCATAGACCGGAGCCAATGAGACTCTGGCAGTAGGGATTACCTTCATTAATTATAGATTTTTAAACTTAGGGAATTGCAAGTAAAGACCTTTCTTGTTGGATTTCTTCAGTATTGTGAAGTTTGTTTAAAATATCCAGCTATTGAGTGAGTACTTTTAAAAATTTGGCTTCAGCTGTTGTGTTCTTTGTACATGTTTTGCTTATAGTCAAGTGTAAATGTTAATTTATTGTTATTTTAGTCCTGACTTACCCTTTGGACAGCTTTGTCAAATGCTAGTAGAAAACTTCCAAAAGTGCCTTGGCATATCCTCCATTGAATGGCACCTCCATAAATTGAGCAATGGTGACATGTCAAATGCTTCCAAGCTGGCTTTGGAGGCAACAAGAAGTTGTTGCAGTGATGAGACTCCTTGTCATCTCTCAGATTATCTAATTTTCAAAATTTTCGTCATGTCTTTGATGTGCTTAGAAAAACTAGACAAAGAAGGTTAGTAATTATTGTTTTAATGTTCTTCCCATTTAATATTCTAAATATAATGGAAGCTAATTTTAAGAAATCATTGTAATTTTTCTATTTCAAGCATCTGCCTGTGCATCAGCTGCCACGGCTTTGTCCCTGGCCACTTTTTCCCATCTCCTGCATTACATTCTGCTTTATTTCAAGAAAATATTACGCGGAAACTTTGAAAATAAGACAAATGCCTTTTCAACAGTGCCTAGTCAAGGTTAGTTGTGAGGACTATTCGGGTAAAATGTGTGATGTGGCTTCATGTATGCTAATCATAAATGTAGATAACATTGATGTGCTGTAGTTGCATGTATATTTTCTAAACGTTAATCAAATGTATTGCGAAAAATTGGTTTAAATGAATATCAACCCATTAGTATTAATTTACAGCGATCGTTTCTGTTTGAACAAAAGCATGGTGGCATAGTCTGAACAAAGTGTTTATCGTCCATAAATTTGCTTATAAATTGTATTAACAGTAAAGCTTGTTTTGTGTCTGGGAACTTAATGGTGTTATGTGACTTTCTGCGCATCTAACTACAATATTAACTTAATTGATTGTATGCAGTTATATTATCATCTAATATGTACACTATTTTTAGAACTGACCTCAGGAGTGGTGGATCAAGAAATGCATCAGCTATGTCTAAATTCATGCCAAGAAAATGATTTTCAACCAAACAGTGTAAGGGAATGTTTGTGTTTTCAAATTTATCTGTCAGTGCATGTTGAATTCATTCAAATGTCAAATAAAACCTGCTTTACCATTTTATACCCCAACTCGCAATCCCTGGTAATTTAACAAAGTCTTAGATTTCTCTATTCGTGATGTATGACTGAATATGATAAGGACTGGTTCTTTCATAAAATATTTGTTAATCATACTTTTATGTAGAATTTTCTGTGTTCATTTTATTTATTTCCTTTTAGTTGGTAACAATAACACCTGGCGATGACTTTGACAAACCCCGATCAAAGAAAGGGAATTTGAGGTTCCGGAGGAAACGTCACGAAGGTTCTGGGAGCATGGAAGATTCTGATCTTAGCGAGGGCGAAGCTTCCAGCAGTTCGGAAACAGATCAAGATGAGCTTATGGGTTCTGATGTAAGCGAAAATGAAGAAAGTGGACATAGCAGCCCATGTAGCGAGGAGGATCAAGGCTTGGGTGATGAAGATGATCACACAAATGACAAATCTTCGAACAAGTATAAGTCGTTATCTAAATATTTAATAAATAAAAAATGTTTTAGGATACATGTATTTCAGGAAATAAGTGAAATTTGTTTTGTTTTTTAGATCTGTTTTTCGGCAGAAAAGTTCTCCACATAAGGCAGACAATTCAGAATCCATTATGAAGGATGAAGGAGTGAATTCAGATACAGAAAGCATTAAAAACTCAACTTTAACAGGCATTCAAGAAAAATATAGCAGTATAAACGAGGACATGCCGACAAGTAAGAATACATACATGTTCAATTAGTTTAATGCAGTGTATTTTCGAAATTTAATGGTAATGAAATAACCAAAGGCAAGGCCAATTATCACCAACTAGATTTTAAAATCGAAGCCTTCAATTATTCTATAAAAGAATTATTTTGAATGCTAAATTTACCCAAAACGTTATGATTTATCCACAATTTCCCAAATATGTCTATCAAATATATTCTGCAGTTGTGATAATTCAAGGCAGGAAAGGAAAACCAAATTGTTAAAAGGGTTTAAAAATGTTGAGGTCCCTTAAAACGTAATTGCTTGTTAAAATTTTCAGTTTTATGGAAATTGGGAAGAACGTAGTGTTAATCACATGAATATAACCTCGTCCATAATTGAATCATTAATCGAGAGTTTGTCCTTATTTATAAAATATCCAAAATTAGGTTACTAAAATACATTGTAATCTAATATCTTATTTCAATTTCTGGAATTGGTGGTAATTTTGTTTGTTTTAGTTGAAAAAATTGTGGATAACGTTAATCATAAAGCTGATTTTGTGGATGAAGAAGGAGACCCATCATGCTTCGAGGAATTGTTGCTCGTAGACAAACTATTACCAATTGTGAAAGTATGTGGGGACTGGTTAAGATGCAATTCACAAATAATAGTGGCAAGTGCTCAGGTAAAAGCTCGTCTGGCTTTGTTTACTCTCCAAATTATGACCGTTATGGAAACGTGGATTAATGAATTGTTTTAACATTAGGGATCGCAAAAACTTTGGTCCCGCTATGTGGAATTGTTGAACTTGCTGACTGTCATCAGAAGCCGTATAAAGACAGGTAGGCCTACTTGTAAAAAAAAAATGTAATGGTAATTTAACCAGTCAGAATATTTTAACCATGACATTGGATGTAACTTCTGTTTAGATGACGTTTGTGATGCTATATTGAAGAAAAGCAAGGCGTGGACTGACGAAGAATTTAAACAAACATGGCCCCTGCCAGAGGATATTGTTCTAAATGGCTTGTCATTGTTTGTCGATATACACAAAACGTTACAGTTTGAAACTCGGTCCTCCATTTGGTTTACAGACAAGGAAGAGGTAAACGTCAATTAACAATTCGCTTACATTTTTAACTCTTGATTTAACTTTAGTTAAATGATGTTGTTTGTTTAAATGTCAGCAACTTTAAGGGGAAATTAGCATATTAGCTATTGTGGCAACCTGTCATATTCGAAATATGAATGTATTATAATATATTATTTAATAATAGATTAATTGAATTAAGGTTAGTAGTCAAGCTTCTTGGACTTGGATGTAATTTCTATTAGTTAATTTCTGGGCTCAGTATATTTTTCCAATATGCATTTATTATTCTGGCAGTAATTAAAGCACTCGTTTTGGAATTTGTAATTGAAAATAATTGGATTAGGGAAGTCCATTTATATGAATGAGTTGTTATAAGCTTGCTTATGCTCAACCAGATTTGGAAAAGGGAGTTATGAATGAGCAGAAATCAACATTTTTCTGGAATTGGATTTCTAATTAAATTTTATTGACAACTAGGTTCTGTTGCGCATCGCTTGTCTTCAGAATTTGGGGCTGTTCTTGTCCAACTATCCTGAATTGGGCATTACTTATAATGCCGAAAAAGAATCCTTCGCGTTTAACACTTCACCACAGGGCACTAACGTTTGCAACAATAACATTTTGAGGAAGAAGAAAGGAAAAAGCTGGATCAAACACAACTCTGAGGGGGTGAGTGTTATCATTTATTGAAACCACATCAGGTAGTATATAGTCGAGGACATGATCTCTGACGCTCTATACCCCCAATGATAACTTTTGTGTGCAGGGAAGAGGTGAAATACCATTTAACAAGTTACTTTTGATACATTCAGAGCTTCAGATCATGTAACCTTTTGCCCACGTAAGATTTGGTAAATACCGCATGCCTAATTGCTTGTGTCAGGCATGTTATTGCAATTTGAATCCCTTTGAATCTTTATCAACGATTAATGAATATCTTCAAGTATCTGGTGATGACCTGCTCACGTGATCAACCCTCAATGTACATGCGTATTATTTGCAGTATCGTGGCACATTTAGAGAGGTTTATTTGGAAATCTCAAGTGCAAAATTGCGATAAATCGCCACCCATCCCATAATGAAGACTCATATGCCATTGATTGATGGATTTATTGATTAACTTGACGGTTTTTTATTTGAGTGTCGCAATTAATACGAACGTACAAAGGTTGTTATAAGCATCGCGACTTTATTTAATTCGTAGTCCCGCTAGGTTAAAAGTCTCCAGCACTTGACCTATCTAAATTTAAGTGGTTTCAAATGGAAACGTTCCTCGATTGCAATTCACGGTGGATGAAATGAAATCTCAACAGGCTTTTTCTGCTCCTCTTATCTGAAGCACTGCCATTTTTTCACGATAACTTAATTGTTGGGAAATGTACTAGGCCAAATATTTCCCGTTCATATCCATGTTGTTGATACGCGACATTATCTGGTGCAACCAGGAACTTGGCTTGCTGGATCGGTGTAATAGTCGCTCCATATCGTAACTACTTAACTGTAGTGTTTGTATATCCCATAATCCGATGAACAGGCAGCTACGTACTCGCCTCAGCGATAAACAAAGCCACTCTTCGATTTTGATACCAAAGCTAACACTCCAGTTATTACGTGGGTAACTTTCGATAAGCAACCGTCAATGCTAAATTGCTTAATAATAACAAGCTACTTCTGTTATCGTTTATGCTCTGATTTTTTGTCTCGTTGCTCCAGTGTCGGGTAACATATTTGAGTAACCCTAGAAATTGAAACAAAGGCTTCATTGTCGTTCTCCATGTAGTATGAACAGATTATCGATAGAAATGCTGCTGTGTACTGATTATCAGGATGTTTAAGTGGTTGCTCGGATTCAATCCTTTCATTGTCCCGATTCAAAGTTTGCTATATCTGATTGATTGATGTGTTGGATTAAGAGCAGCGTTTACCGAATGATGCCATACCAATTTTTGTGTGATTCCCCTATACATTTTTAACAATGGACACATTTTAATAGAATTGAAGTTTGTTTAAAAATAGTTTCTATGATGCACTTGGGACATACTAAGTATACCCTTCAGAATTACGTTTTTACTAAATAAATGATTATTCAAAACGGCTGATGGGTCTTTAGAAAAATGGGATTCCCCAGATTTATAGAAACATTATGCTAAACAAAAGCCTCGTTTAAAAGTCTTCTTGACGTGGCAGGTATATAGCGATAAGCTAAAGGGTTAATTCATTGCCTAGACTGAAGACAATGAACATTTGAGTGATGCCGTCATGCTTTAATGGTTTACCTTGAAAAAAAAAAAAAAACACGTTTATGCTCGTGCATTGAAATCTTAAATTAATTTAACTTTATTCATTTGAAATCCAATTCAAATACAACGATTTTAGCGACTAGGATTAAAGCTTTGTATAGTCAGGTTTTGTAGAAGAAAAGCAATAGTTCCATCCAAGTATTTCAATCATTGTGCTTACATAAGAAATGTAAAAATGTACGAACTTTAAGAGCTCGTATACATGTATTACATAGTATGATGATGAACGATGTAAATTGATATGAGACCCTCAGACAATTGGTTCAATGATGGAATGTCGATGACTCGGTACATGGTTTCTGAAACCTTTCCGCTTGTTCCGGTTTCTCAAGCGAGTCATCAGCGAGAGTTACAGTTGTCAGGCAATATTTATCCGAATTTTGATTTGATGTCTGTTCAAACCTTGTGCGTCTGATAAAAATGGGTACTTGTCGTAAACACTTGTTTAGGTCTAGCGTAATCACAGTTTATAGCCGCGAGATTAATTTAATAAGGGCAAAGTTCCAGAATGTATTATCATGAAGTGGTTGACCATATCTGCACCGTGGTTTTGACATTGTAATCTCCATTGTTTCTACATTATCCAAACACCCGCGTTGCCCCGATGCTCATGGCTTCGCAGGAATTTCTCAATTAAACTATTTATGTTTCCTCGTTGTGGCAGTTAGCCCCACACTTAACAATCTACCTTTCTAAATTACGTGAACCCATCAGGTGATTCTTTACCTATGATCAGCGCAAATCTAATGCGCTAACGTTACACGCATCCGGTTCGTGGTCTCGTAATCAGGTATTTGCCTGCACTGGCATTTCCCCTGCAGGTTGCACGCACTGCCCCCCTTGGTTTACTCTAATCATATCATCTAGTAGCAATACCAGGAAAAAGAAACTTAATGCGTATTTCTCTGCGTCTTTTAAAATAACTTGCTTCGACCAACAATTATCTTCATTATCATCTCAGCATTTCATATTTCGCCCGTAATATTCGTGCAGTTACGGTGATAGCATTAATTTCACGAAATACTTGTTTTCTAATATTAAAAATAATGGTTTTTTTCCCGCAATCAGCGCTGACAATTCCATGAAGACATTCACAAATGCCACAATGCTGGAAAGATTGGCTGTGACCATAGGGTAGGTGCACGCTGGAGCTTATTCCAGTCGCTTACCAACCAGTGCAGTCGAAACTATCCATTGTATTTTTATCCCACCGTCGTCTAATGGGACTGTGATGAAAGACGTCTTTCATCCTTAGCTGGTTCTCCAGCAAAGCGACATGGGAAAACCTTGTGCGAAGGTGGTTGTAACATGAGTTGGAAAGAATTTTCGGCACAACTCATCTGGCATCGATGGTTTTAGATTGCACGCCTCCTCAGCAAAATACTTCTTAAGGACACGACAAATTCTTTTTCCACTATAAATGTTGGTGAAAATGTTGGCTACTCCAGGCGACTGCAATGCTATTTTGTCTGGCGTTTTTCGATAATTGTGATGCTGCATTTTTGCACAAACAACGCCTAACGAAAAGTGGCCTGCAGTTTTGCTAATGAAGTTGGTGAAGAACAACATTAGCGCTGGATTCCGTTTTTGGTTAGCGAGTCCTCGTTTATACCGCGCATTTCTTAGCATGAGTGCGCTTTATCAACGTATTTATTTCAAATTTGTTTGCCCTCGACAAATACACGCACCTATAATGTGGACTCGTAAAAACACGAGGAGATCCAACACATGGCCATTTTTATCCTCAAAGAATTACATTAAGTTGACAAAGCCGTCTCCCGTGTTGATTTTTATGTTTGTCGTGTAAACATTGGATGTGCTGAGGTGCCTCATTGACCGGGAAATTGCAACAGGTGCAATCTGAATAATATCCTACCTGTAGAGAGCCAGACAATGCGCTTTTTTTCTCCTCCTAATAATAATATTTCTACCATGCTTGAAAGGTCATACACCTCCTCGCACGTATGATATTAAAAGGCATTAACTTTTTGTAAAGCTAAGGGTGTTTTTATTTGGTACAGACTGTCGTCTGGCGGTTAGTCAACAGGTTGTTTCATTCTTTTCCTGCCCACAGACTTTCATCCCCCCATATTTTATCCACCTGACTCGTCCTTAGGTACTTGCACTTCTAAGAGCTAGCCATTATTTTATTTAAGGTACAGGCCGACGTTTCGACCCCTTAATCGACGGTGGGACCCCTCACGAAATAGGACACCGTATTTACGAGGGTTGCTCGTGGAAATGGCAGCAATTGTCAGTCTTCGGCTATTTGAGTGGTGCGTTTTCTCAATGTTGGAACGTGGCATTACGACTGCCCGAAGTACGATTCCTAAAGCTTCGGTCTGAGTTCTACTCTTAGCTAAAAAGGTTAAGAAATGCTGGAAGAGCTTTTGTTAAAAGCTTCCGAGTCGATTTGATGGCTTCCTCTCATCACCTTGATTATGCGTTTCAAAAATACTTTTGTCGTCAAAGTAAATTCTGGTTCGATCCTTAAATTCGGCTATGACTTCGGCGAAATTGCTGTTTACAAAGTTTAACATTTTCTCGGAAACTTGTGAGCGTAATAACCTTATCGAATTTCAGTTCATATACAGATTAATTAGTGTTTATTCCTGTGGAGTAGATGCGCAATGGGGGCAGCCAAAGGCCAATCTTGTGTCCATGGCGCCACACCGTGCATGTCAGGGTGGAAACAGGTCAGGGAAGTCAGGGGGGGAAAGTGGTCATGGAAGTGTCAGGGAAATCTTCCCAAATAAAATCAAAATCCTATCCTTGCACTCAGTCTGCTTGCAGCTCCATCCCCAATCCTCTTCAGCTAGACTCGCAACAAAATCTAGTGTTTTGCCATTGCAAGTTTTGGTCAGGGAAAAGTCAGGGAAATTGAAAATGAAATTTGTTGTGGCCACCCTGAATGTGAAAAATGCATGCTTCCTTCCAGCGCCCTTTTCTAATGTTCTGCACTTCTCTCACAATGCGTCGTTCAAAAATGTGAGATGGTCAGAAAATTCCGGATTCTTGGTTCTTGGGCAAAAAACCATACTACTTGCATGAGCGCTGGTTGCTGAAGTAGGTTTCCAGTTTCTCGAGCCTCGTTTTTTTTATATACAAAAGGGGGTGTTGTGGTATTTTCCACAGCCTCATTGTGATAACCCCAGGTGTTGGGCGGATTTAGAAAAACAGTTTTCATTGTTAAATTGACGGCAGGGGTCGCCGAGGAAACTGCCCGTGGCCCATCGTGTTATTGTTGCTTCTGAGCATTTTTTTTTTGTTGTTGTTCGTAACCGTTACGTTGGATGCAAATGTTGCGGTTTTCGAGGTGGGTGAGGGGAGAGTGCGAGAAGGAGGACTCGGTGGGTTCTTTGGCACGCAAGATTGCTTCCTTTATCAGCGAATCAACACGAGAAATGGCCGTTTGATCTCTCTCTCCCTAAATGCGTCTATCTCCCCTCCGGTCGTGGGGTTGCGTGGTGAAAAACTTGTTTCTCTTCAAGCCTTAATAGCAGGCCTCCGAGCACCCCACACAAAAAAAAGAAATGGCAGCTTTCTTGCAGATTAGGCTATTAAATGGCGATTTGGGCAAGGGGGTTTCTTAGCGAGTGATTGGATTACTAATTGGAAAGTTATGTATTCGCAATTGGTTGTTTATCTCTTTTATTTATTAGCAAACATGGCGCATTATTTTTCGGATCTCGGCAATGAGGGGAAAATGCCCGCGCCGAATTAAACACGCAACTCTGGAAGTTTTTTTTTTTTTTTTTTTTTGCTGCTGCTGGGTATGAAGAAAAAAAAAAGCGGGTATTTCGGTGGTTCAATATTTGCGGTTTGTATCAAAACCATTGTCGCGGCAATGGCACGAGTGCAGATGATAAAAGGGACTACTTCGCGTAGAAATTCGGTCGGATTACCCTTATAGTGTGGTGATCAAACTCCTCCGGACAGTGCTAATTGAAGCTGCTATAATCGCAGTTGGCACAGTTTTTGAGAACGACATGTTTTGCCAATCGCTCTTAGTCTAAAAAAAAGTAAATAATGTTAATCGTAAATTTGTTCGATGTCACGAGCGTAAAACTAATAAGGATGTTATATACTTGAATTTCAAATCCTCAGTTGTTTGTATTTCGCGTGATTCGATCCATAGTCTGTCATATGTCAACAGTGACTGTTGTGTAAATTTGCCTCGGTAGCACGCGCTGGTCACTTCCGGAATAAAAGATCCATAACGAACTTTTTTTTTATGGACTTTAATGAATGAGTCCTGGCCAGCCGTTTTAAGGGAAAAGGTGGGCTGTGGCGAGGAAGATAATTTTGTTCGATAGCGTGAGTGCACGGTGGATAATTAAAAATACATATACCGGGCCTCTAATAACTGGTAATTAAATGCGGCCATTAATTTTTCATGAAAATTGTCTTTGTGGAATTTGCCATCTCCCACGCCGTAATTAAGCCGCCCTTATCACCTGCAACATGTCGGCCATAAAGCCCTCTTAATGATCGTGCTAATACCTATCATTAACGCGGGTGTTACCTGATGGTTGCCATCATTTTCTGCTGCTCCGTGGCCTGGCTGCCGAGTTAATTTGCCTGAAACCGCTAATTATTAATTTGAAATGCTTCATCCACACGACAAAGGACGTTTAGTTTCACCTTCTGTTGGATGCGTTGGAACTCGTTTCGCTCGATGTCAGTCATGTCGAAGATGCGTTAATAATGCAACTTCGATGTGGCTTTGTACTGGGGTAATGCATGTCATGATTTTGCAGCTGCTGTCACGCTCTCACAAGTTGCTCGTAACTTCTGGCGTCCATGTGGAAATTGTTGATTTTATTATCAGCAAAAAATGAAAATTTTATAGTCACGCGTTTTATTTACCATTATCCAAACCGTCAACTATACGGTGTACTGAACTAGTACATGTTGAGCATCCCTCTTAAAATCCGAAAATCCCCAAAATCCACAACTTTGGCCGAGTTTGTACCACCTTTACTTTCTGGTAGTTTGATGTACAATGTATACGCAAAGTTTATTTCATATACACAATGCTTTTAAAAGCTTCATAAAGTTCCTTTCTGGCTATAGTAGGGGAACTCAAAAATGTGCTTGGATACCAGCAGTTGTGGCAGTAGCTAGGTGGCAACAGCTATTAAAGTAGGAATGCCGGGTTTTATGTGACCTAAATGCAAACGCACCTACGAGCATTCCTATTGGTTGCCACCTAGCTACTGCCACAACTGCTGGTGCCCCAGCACATTTTTGAGTTCCCATAGTGTGTGTTAAAGGAGTACGTGTTCGTGTAAAATCAATGGATGTCGTTTTTGGACTGGGGTCCCATCCCCAACATCGTTTCCGAGATAACGCATCATGTGAAGGCACTTTTTCACATCTGTGTTCTACTAAGGGCCGGTTGCACCAACAGAGGTTACCCTTACCCTGGGGTTAACCCGCCTTCCCATTGCACCAACTGGGTTAAGGCAAAAAGTTAAAACAAAGGTTAACCCGACCTACTGGCTGGGTTAACCTTTGTTAAAACTTGCTGCCTTAAGGGGGTAGGTTCACCACTTCTAAAATCGCCTTTTCTCAATTTATCGGGGCTGATTTTCACAGGGTGATCTAGGTAGACTTTGCCTAAGGCTTTTTTCATGTGTGACAAGGATCACACATGCTCATATCCCTTTCAGGTCCCTTATATATCTTATTTACAATTACCAAAATAGCAGTTGACCCTTCTGCCATTGTCATGGTGACTCGACATATGTGACCCTATTCTGACCCTCCAAAAGGATTAAAAATTGCCAGAGGTATTTTTTAACAGGTTTTTTTTCAATCTCGAGGTATGAAACTGGGAAACAATCTGAAAAATAAAATGAAAATATGAAAAACTCATATTTTCTGAGAACTTTTATACTCATTTATAACAAAAAAAATGACCACGTTTTCCTAATGCAGATTTGCACAATTTTTCACCAGAGTTTCTCGAGACCTGGAACACCTGGAAAAGTCAGGGAAGAATGGTTTATTTTAAAAAATTCTGGGAAATTCAACGCAGTAATGGCGATCTAAAGTTAATACTTCTACAAGGTTTGCTCGGGGCCCATTTTCCGAGTAGAAATTTGCAAAAAAATTCCATAATTTTGGAATATAGATTTGCAAAATTTTCTGTTTTTCATGATCAAATTTACACCATTTTCCACGTTTTCTGATTATTATTTTGCAAAATTTTCCACCTTTTTTAAGTCCAAATTTGCAATATTTTCCATGTTTTTCGAGTCCAAATTAGCAAAATTTTTGCACGTTTTCTGAGTCCAAATTTGCAAAACTTTTCACGTTTTTACAGTCCGAATTTGCAAAATTTTCCACCTTTTCCGAGTCCAAATTTGAAAAATTTTCCACATTTTTCGAGTCCAAATTTTCAAAACTTTCAAAACTCCGAAAAGAAAATTTTCCCGTTAATTTTCAAAATTGTAGTTAGTAAATTTATAAAAAATATTTCCTGGGTCAATTTTAGAAAATATGTCAATTTTTCACCTTGTCATTGGTCTGGAATTTTTTTAAACTTGGAAAAGTCAAGGAAGTTGAAAATGAAATTTCCGTGGGAAACATGGTCACGCTTTCCGAGTACAGATTTGCAAATGTGCAAAACTTAAACGTTTTTGGAGTATAAATTTTGAAACTTTTCCCAAGTTTTCCAAGTACAAATGTGCACAACTTTAAACGTTTTCTGAATACAAATGTGCAACATTTTCAACGTTATTTCATGCACAAATTGGACTAATTCTCAACGTTTTCTAATTACAAATTTGAAAAATTGAAATGTTCTTGGAGTACACATTTTTTAACTTTCCAAGTAAATTTTTCGTGCTGATTTTTCAATGTTTTCTTACATAAGTATATTTTGCAAAAATTTTTATATTAAACTTTAATTCCATTCAATTTTCTTTCCATTTAACTTGTTCAAGATCAGTTCATTTCTCATTTAGCAGCGTTATATATTTTATAAATTATCAACATTTTCAAAGTACACATTTCAAAACTTTCAACATTTTACAAGTAAAAATTTGTAAAATGTGCATGTTATGTTTTTAAATTCGCAAATTTGAACTCGCAAAAACGCGTAATATTTCGCAAATTTGAGCTTGGTAAAACGTAGAAAATTTCGCATATTTGTACTAAAAAAAACGTGAAAAACTTGTCCTCAAAAACTGTTTAATATTTAGAGAATTTGCCCTCGGGAAAACGTGGTAAATTTTGCAAATTTGAACTCAGGAAAAGGTAACAAATTTTTAACATTTTAACTCTGAAAAACACGGACATTTTTGCAAATTTGAACTCTGAAAAACGTGGAAAATTTGGTATATTTACCCTCGGAAACTGTTGAAAATATTGCGAATTTGTCCTTAAGGGGGAGTCCTACCGCACCAAATTCCACCCATCCCACCCCCAGCATACTGCGACTAGGGTTTCAAATGGATACTAGATGGCGCCAAAAATC